>JBBPRB010000144.1:0-24465 GCA_038092815.1 Hortiboletus rubellus
ACTCGGCCTCGCAGAAACACACCAAACTCTCGTTCTGAACGACCTCCGGGGTCGCGTAACCGTTCAAACGGATGGTCAGATCCGGACTGGTCGCGATATAGCAATTGCTTGTTTACTTGGTGCAGAAGAGTGGGGCTTTGCCACGACACCCCTCATTGCAATGGGTTGCATAATGATGCGCAAGTGTCACCGTAAGTCTTCTTTTACTGAATTCAGCACTTTCACTGACAGTTGCGCTCAAGTGAATACCTGTCCTGTTGGTATCGCCACCCAGGATCCACAACTCCGGACGAAATTCGCCGGTCAGCCTGAGCAAGTTATCAACTTCTTCTACTACCTAGCGGAGGAACTTCGTGCAATCATGGCGAAGCTCGGGTTCCGCACCATTAATGAGATGGTTGGCCGCGCTGACATGCTGAAAGTCGATGAAAAACTCCGCACAGTCAAGACTGCTCACCTTGATCTTTCAGCCGTGCTCAAACCCGCATGGCAGATGCGCCCTGGCGCAGCCACGTATCGCGTTCGTCAACAAGACCACAAGCTTTACATTCGCCTCGACAACAAGTTTATCGACGAGTCGGAGCCTGCGCTTACCAAGGGTCTCCCTGTTCATATCGATTGCGAAGTGAAGAACACCGACCGTGCTCTGGGCACCTCTCTGTCCCATCGTGTCTCCAAATTGTACGGGGAAGATGGCTTGCCAAAGGATACTATTCATATTCGCATGCGCGGGTCTGCTGGTCAATCCTGTGGTGCATTCCTCGCTCCTGGCATCACGATCGAGCTGGAAGGCGACGCCAATGATTACGTTGGAAAGGGCCTGTCCGGGGGACGCCTCATCGTGTACCCTCCCAAACAGTCGACGTTCAAGGCAGAGGAAAACATTATCGTTGGCAATGTCTGTTTGTACGGCGCGACGTCGGGTGAAGCATTCATTCGAGGTATCGCTGCAGAGCGTTTTGCCGTTAGAAACTCTGGTGCGAGCGCCGTTGTCGAAGGCACTGGAGATCACGGCTGCGAGTATATGACTGGCGGACGAGTTGTGGTTCTTGGCATCACTGGCCGTAATTTTGCTGCAGGAATGAGTGGAGGAATAGCTTACGTTCTCGACATGGCTCACACATTCGCTTCCAAGGTTAACATGGAGATGGTAGAACTTGGCAAAGTTGCAGATCCCAAAGAGATCGCTACTCTCCGTAGTCTTATCGAGGACCATCGTCACTATACCGGCTCAGAGGTCGCCAACCGCGTTCTGAACGATTTCCACCATCTTCTTCCCCTTTTCGTCCGGGTTATGCCTTTGGATTACAAGCGCGTCCTGGAAGAGCAGACTGCGAAAGAGAAGGAAGAGAAAATGCGCTTGAACGTTATTGATCTCGTTCCTTCCCGAACAGCTAGCCAAGTCGACCTCGCTTCGGAGGGTCTCGAGGATATTTTACTCCCTAAGGAGCCTATTCCGAACGCTCCTACCCCCTTCAAACGCCATGAACCTTCCGTCGGTGACATAGAGGATTCCCTCATCGACGAATCAACCACCAAGCAACGACTCCATAAATTGGACAAAGCCCGCGGGTTCATGAAGTATAAGCGACTCAACGAGGCGTACAGACCTCCGCGAAAGCGGGTTAAAGACTGGAAGGAGATCTCCACCCGCCTTACGGAAAGCGAACTCAAGTATCAATCTGCACGATGCATGGATTGCGGCGTCCCATTCTGTCAGTCAGACACCGGATGTCCGATTTCTAACGTCATTCCCAAGTGGAATGATCTGGTCTTCAAGGGCCAGTGGAGAGACGCACTGAATCGGCTTCTCTTGACGAACAACTTCCCCGAGTTCACGGGACGCGTCTGCCCTGCTCCATGCGAGGGTGCATGTGTCTTGGGAATTAATGAGCAACCTGTTGGCATCAAAAGCATTGAGTGTGCTATCATCGACAAGGTGAGGTCGCCTTGAACATGGTCGATTTGGTTGCGCGCTGAACTTCGCAATCCAGGGCTTTGAAATGGGATGGATGGACCCTAACCCACCGTCGTTCCGCACTGGCAAGAATATCGCCGTCATTGGATCTGGGCCTGCAGGCCTTGCTTGCGCTGATCAACTGAACAAGGCCGGTCATTTCGTTACCGTATATGACCGCAATGATCGCATGGGTGGCCTTCTGATGTATGGTATCCCTAAGTAAGTGGCTCCGATCTGCGCTCTTTGCACCGCTGAGCTAGCTTTAGCATGAAGCTTGACAAGGCAATTGTACAGCGGCGGCTGGATCTTATGGCCGCCGAGGGTATCGTAAGCACCCCGAATATGATTTCCCCTCGCTGCCACTGATACCATATAAGACCTTCGTGCCAAATGCTCATGTTGGCGTCAATGTCGACGCGGCTGACCTCCATGAAGAGAACGATGCTGTCGTCGTCTGCACTGGTGCGACTTGGCCACGAGACCTGAAGATTCCCAACCGAAACGTCGACGGTATCCACTTTGCAATGGAATTTCTCCAGGTAAGCTTATTGGCGTTACGATCATTCCCTTGCTGATTTTTTTCAGCTGAACACAAAATCCCTTTTGGACTCTGAGTTGCAAAACGGTGCTTACATTGATGCCAGAGGGAAAGACGTCATCGTGATTGGCGGCGGTGATACGGGTAATGATTGTATTGGTACATCCATGCGCCATGGTGCGAAGTCTGTGACAAACTTCGAGCTGTTGCCCGAGCCACCCGGTTCTCGAGGAAGGGACAACCCATGGCCACAATGGCCTCGGTGAGTTATATTGGCCCTTGGAGGTGCGCGATGCTCATTATGTGTATGGAATGCAGGATATTCAGGACCGATTATGGACACACCGAAGTTGCAGCCCATTTCGGCAATGGTGAGTGATGTGCACTACTGCATATTCGCAACTCATTTGTCTTCAGATCCCCGCGAATACTGTATTTCTACCAAAGAGTTTGTCGTGGATGGCGCTGGGAAGTTGAAGGGATTGAATACTGGTGCGTATCTCGCAGGGATCTGGTAGTCGTTTCACTAACCTGTGGTTGCGTCAGTTCGCGTTGAGTGGACCAAAGATTCTGGAGGTCGCTGGAAGATGGAGGAAGTTCCTGGTTCGGAGAAATATTTCCCGGCGCAGCTTGTCTTCCTTGCGCTTGGTTTCCTCGGACCTCAGTCCGAAGTCATCAACGCGCTTGGTGTGAAACAGGACGGACGCTCGAATATCCAGACCCCCAACAAAGTATGTACGACCACTACGTGATTTGATTAGAGCTAACTCCCCCTTTAGAAGTATTCAACAAACGTCGAGGGCGTTTTTGCCGCCGGGGACTGTCGCCGTGGACAATCTCTTATTGTCTGGGGTATCAAGTGAGTGGTTTCGAGTGGCGTAGGTTCCAGGTACTAAGGATGAATATCTCTAGCGAGGGCCGTGGGGCTGCTGCTGAAGTGGATGCCTGGCTCAGCAATGGGTCCACTCGGTTGCCCAGTGCCGGTGGTATCAAAGCTAGGGCAAGTATACATCAGACTCACGCGTTGTGAACGTTGCTGATGGTTTGGCAAACAGACGTTTGTACCACCTCCGAGCAAGTTACCCCAGAGTTCGAAGGTCGAATGAGCAGTGTTGGTCGAGAGATTGCACGATCGATGTGCGGGGCTGGCGTCATTTAGAGGTCGTGGGGTTGAGAGCCGATCAAAGCAGATGCTAGTTTTTGATTATTTGCTTTACCGATCGTTGTTTGTAGTATAGTAACATTCGACCCTGGACCAGTAATCTCAGTATTGTACAAGTGTACATCCGAGTTTGATGGGATATTATCAGTGGCCAGGTTCATCCAACACGGCAATTTGACGCATACATGCATTGTTCGTAGACCAAGACTCATAAATGTCACCATTAGTAATAAAAACGATAAACACTCGTGTATGTGCACAACTAGATCGTGCAATGCGTTAGACATATACCACGCTCTATTCTTCGTAGATGCGAACAAAACCTTTGCCCCACTTTTCCATCACGGCACACCCTCCCTCCGTTGGCTGTGTGAAGGCGACCTGGCCCTTGGTTGGGTCGAGCGGACACGCATGTATAAAAGTAGCGGCAGCAGCAGATAGTAACTGAGTTGCGATGCCTTGTCGTCGATGCGCCGAGGGGACAAATAGTCGCGTTATTCCCAGTGGAGTGGGTAGCGGGGTGGGGTGACAAAACAGGCCGGAACTCGTATCGACAGCTACAAGGGATTGCGTTCGGGAGAGAAAGAGTTTGGGGTTGTCACGACCGTGTTGTACGTCGGCCGGGATGGTGGCTTCTCGCGTTGCGATCGCCATGGCGGTCGCGATGCGCTGAGCAACAACGCAGCCCACGATCTTTTCCCGGTGCGGATTTGACGGTGCAGGGACGAGGAAGAGGTATGCTTTGGAGGACTTGAGGGTCGCGTCTGTCAGCGGGGGGGACGCAAGAGCTAGATTGATTGTTTCCAGTAGATGGGCGAGCTGGGATCTCGTTAACAGGGGGGTCCTGAATGCTGTCACGGGCGAACCTTTGTTCCGATTTTTCCACCCACGGTCGCAGCGAAGCAGACGATCCGGCCCTTGGTGCCGTCTCTGAGCTTGACTCCGGCGGCGACTTCGTCCACGCTGGCTCTAAGAGCGTCGCGTTCCTCTTCTCTCCCCCACTCCATGCCTCTCTGCACCCGGCTGCAGTGGGCGCGGTGTAGGGCCTCGTCGTCTGGGGCTCCTTTTGTGTAGGAAAGGCCGCAGTGGGAACATGTCCTCAGGACTGAGACATCGAGTGCGAGGTGGAGCTGGGTGAGAGACGGGCGTGGTCTGGACGGGGTGGGACGCTTCCTGGGGACGTGGGAGGTGCGCTTCTGATTCGAGGAGGAGCGGGTCATGGTGCAAGCGCGGCGCGTCGCGTCTCGATCATGTGCGTGCCACGATCACGTGGGATGCGTGTGACTGACGGGCCGCCAAGAACGTGATTTTTCTGGGCGTGTTTTTGTATTCACGTCACGGCGACGGTGTTCCGGCCATTGTTCCCATGTCTTTCTTGATCCTCGATATACCCCATACATTCTGCTAACCAAATCTTGGCGGCTTGGACACTCCCCTTCAACAAGGCTGCCACCCAACGTCCCCGTCTCGCACGCCCTCCGTAATTAATACTCACCGTCGTCGTTAGTTCCGTCAAATTTTAGATTCATCCAACGCCGCACAACATGTCTCACAGTCCTGGGACACACTCCCCCCACATTCCTTATGACCCGCTTCCCCCTTCACAGGATGAGCGGGGCACCGTCTACTTCGATCCCCCTTCTCCTAACACTTCAGGCTTTGGCACACCCCCCGTCGAGCTCACCAGCTTCATGTCAGGCACTGCATCGCCACGTTTTCTCCCCGCCGCGCAACATCTCGAAGACGGCAGCGAGTACCGCGACTCTCTCCTGTCGCAAAACACGTTCCAAACCCCTCCCTCCGCTGTCGGCTCCTCTGTCTACGCCCTCCGACCTGATTCAGCCGCCGTAGAATCCACCGGGTACCGAGATGACCCTGGCTTGGACACAACAGACCCTTCCGACTCCCCCCGTTACCTTGAGGAGAAACGGTTGGCTTATTCCCCGCCCCGTTCAAAGTCAAGACGTGCTGTCATTATTTTCGGATCTATCGCCGCACTGGCTATCGTCATCGTTGCAGTCGTCGTGCCCGTTTACTTGACCGTCATCAAGCCAAAGACAAACAACAACGTCAAAACAAATCCCCCGAACCCTACATCAACGGGAACTGGAACTGGCAATCCCTCTACAGCTGTGGTCACGGGAGGAAACGGCAGCACTGTTACTACCGAAAACGGAACCACCTTCACTTATATCAATACATTCGGTGGTACATGGTACTGGGACCCGAATGACCCATTTAACAATAATGCCCAACCGAACTCCTGGACACCTCCTCTCAATCAGACATTTCAATTCGGTACAGACAAGATCTTCGGGTTTGTCGTCTTCGACAACTCCATTTTCCTCATCTAACACATGTTTGCCACTCCAGTGTCAACCTCGGTGGCTGGCTCACTACGGAACCAGTAAGTCCTCGGTATCCACGGTGCGGTTCTAACTAATTCCTTGTCCGCAGTTCATGCAAGTTCCCCTTTTGATCTAATTTACTCTTGCACATTTACGCCATTGGCACAGTTCGCCCGCCCTCTATGAAAAGTACCAAACCACGACACCTCAGGCCGTTGACGAATGGACCTTGAGTGAAGCCATGGCAGCTGATACTGCCAATGGTGGTCTCAATCAGTTAGAGACTCACTATCAAACGTTCATTGTGCGACGTCGTCTCTCGATATGCGTGTTTCATTTTTACTTATCCTCTTCATTAGACTGAGCAGGATTTTGCGGAAATCGCCGGTGCTGGACTCAACTTCGTGAGAATCCCTCTGCCGTATTGGGCCATTGAGACACGCTCTGGTGAACCCTTCCTCGCCCAAACCTCTTGGAAGTAAGTTTCGCAAAGAAGCATACTTTCTTGGGCTGACAGATCAAAGATACTTCCTGAAGGCGATTCAATGGGCTCGTAAGTATGGCATTCGCATCAACCTTGACTTCCATGCCCTCCCTGGCAGTCAGAATGGCTGGAACCACTCTGGGAAGCTCGGTTCTGTCAATGTGCTGAACGGACCAATGGGGTTGGCAAATGCACAGCGCTCCTTGGACTATATCCGGATAATTGCCGAATTCATCTCCCAGCCCGAGTACCGTGATGTTGTGGTTATGTTCGGAATAACCAACGAACCCCAAGGAACCATGGTTGGCCAAGATGCGCTATCCAGATTGTTGGTCTAGTTCTTCTGAATGTCATAAGTTTGTGTGACTGATATCTTTATAGCTATTTCCAGGCGTACCAGAACGTCCGGACGGCGTCTGGCGTGGGGGAGGGAAAGGGTGCCTATGTATCTTTCCATGATGGCTTCTTCGGTTTTTCGCAGTGGGCCGGTTTCATGCCCAATGCCGACCGCACCGCTCTCGACGAACATCCTTATGTTTGTTTCGGTGGTCAGTCTGATGCCCCAATGTCGTCATACGCCCAGACTCCTTGCAACACCTGGGCTTCGACTTTCAACACGTCAATGGGGGCTTTCGGCCTCTCGACCGCTGGCGAATTTAGCAACGCAGTCACGGATTGCGGACTGTGGGTGAATGGCGTTGGCCTCGGCACACGCTACGAGGGTACTTACACCGGCACCTGGCCTGTCATAGGCAGTTGCACTCCTTGGACTGACTGGCAAAATTGGAACACCACGATGAAGACGGATATCATGAACTTCGCGATGGCAAGTATGGATGCCCTCCAGGTACGTGTTTTCTTCTTCTGCTCGCATGACTCCGTCACAATCTACGCATGACAGAATTGGTTCTTTTGGACTTGGAAGATTGGTGCTTCTTCGACTACTGGTGTCGTCGAATCGCCGCAATGGTCGTATTCCCTTGGTTTACAAAATGGGTGGATGCCCAGTGACCCTCGCACAGCTTCCGGAGTTTGTGCAGATAAAGGTATATGGAGTCCACCACTTAAACCCTGGCAAACGGGTGGAACGGGTGCTGGTCAAATCGCGGCCTCCGTCAGCCAGGAGTACGCCTGGCCACCTGCCACCATCAGCAATGGCGGAGCGGTGACTAAACTCCCCTCCTACACACCTACTGGCACTGTCGCCACGTTGCCACCCCCTACTTTCTCTGTCAGCTCTGGCGGGTCTGTCACAACCGCGAACGCGGGGAAAGGATGGCAGAACCCCTCTGACACCGCCGGAGAGATGGTTGCCATTGCGACTTGCAACTACCTCGATCCATGGATTGGCCCAAGTGCAGCTCCTCCTTCACCTTTGTGCAAGAGTGGAAGCGCTGCCCGCGCTGTTGGCAGGTCTATGATCACTCCTGCCCCCAAATTGTCATGACACCTCAAGGTATTCGACTCTGGACATTTATTGTGTAGATTTGGTTGGTTGGTTGACCGTCATTTGTTTTCGAGAATTTTCTCTTGGGGTTTCCTCTACTCCTCTGGTACCGTCACGGACTCTTGGACTGTTACTACCCTCTCTAATACGGTATATCTATACCTGAGTAGATCCCGATGTATCTTTATGACCCAGGGATGCAAAGCAATTGACAGGTGCCACGAGCAAGTACTGGGTTGTCGGACGACCAACCTCAGGCTATGGGGTTCAGTGCTCCCCGCTTGTAGTGGCATAGCGATCCTCGAGATCTTCCTGCCCGCCGAAGCCACCTTCAAAATCACGCTCACGCTCGGAACCTGAAGGCGTATTCTTTGCACCCTCCTTCTGGGCACGAATGGCAGACAGTTGGGCCTGCTCCTATGTGTCTAGGTCAGCGGGGTCACTGCAATGAGGAACTTGATGGGAAAGTGACCTTTTCGCGCGCGTACCTCGCTTCTTCCCCTCGTTCCTTGAGTTTCCATGCGCCTTCCTACGGAAATAAGCATCTTGGCATGAGCTGTATTGGGTCTCAAAGAGCACACACTGCGTACTTGTGCTGCGGCTGTCACGCCCGTCATGTCGATTAAAGGATATATCGATGAGTTTCAGGGGGGGGGCTTCTGAGACGGCAAGCTGCGCAGTGGCACGCTCGCCAAGGCCATGCGTCTCTCACGTGCTGCGTGGCTATCTATATCTTAGCAACTGGAGATTACAGTCACTTCCGGTCGGCTTGCTCATTCCTCGGATCAATCAGTCAACCAGTCATGCTCCGTGTTTGAACGTGTCTCGCCATCAACACGTGTGCTTTGCCAGGTATCAGAATGAATTTAAAAAATTGCTAGCTATAAGTATTGGTATTTCGTCCGACGGTATGATGGGTAGCAATTTCCAGGTATAGGAATCCGGTCCGAACAAACTACGATGATTTCTGTCTGCCATTGGCATGACAGTTCCTGCCGCATATACTGTCAGGCTAATTTGAGGCTAATGGATACAATATGAAATCTCGAACGAATATACCAAGGACGTTCTATCACCACGTTCGCATCTAGGGAGCGTCGAGGTCGCCAAACCACGGCGGGTGATAACGTTCGTATACAATCATAAGCCTGGAGGAGAGAATAAAAAATCGCCTTCAGGGTGATAGCGCAGCTATCGGATTACTGAAAACCCGTCTTGCAGGATGGCCGCGTCGAGCGGCCCGCTTGATCGAAGACTGAGAAATCTTGGCACACGACCAGATCGCTTCTCCGGGTAACCGAGATGCGCGGGTATCCAGCTGTAGTGACGTGTGACGACAAGATCGTGGTGTCGATGGACTATGAAGGGGGTATTTGGGGAATATTGGGTGTGATGTATCGGTGGGTAAGCGCGTATGCGATGGCCGTGACAAAGGGAAGGTAGAATGGACTTTTGTAGCAAATATAGACGCGATAGATATAGAGCTGAAGGTTGACCCGCATAGCGTTTTCAGGTCGCTGGAACTCGGTCGCGTATTCCCCGAGTCCACTAGAGTGCGGAGTGAAGAACGAGGGGTCAAGTGGGATAACGGTGGCGGGGTAAGGATGCCGAGCTCATACGAATCCTGAAAAAACAACCGTTGAGTGCATGTCAAAACGATCGGATACTTCGATACAGACCTTTGAAGCCCCTAACGAGGAGATGGAAGCGAAATGCGTCGGCCCGTGATCACCATCACGGAAAGAACGGCGCAGGTCTTTGACCCCTGAAACGCGTCTTAATTTGTGCAGTTGAACTTCTGGTGGAGTTTCAACGGGTTTGCGAAGCTCGTGTTCGTCTATGTCAATGACTTCCTCAGAAGTAGCAGGCAATGACATAATTATAGCCGCTGTACGAGCGCGAAGTCTCCGTGTGTGTTGAGCAGTCCTATGGCCGGGCTCGTGTAGCGGATAGAGAAAGCGAGGTTGACGCGACTCTGACAGTCGAGCGAGAGAGTCAAATACTGAAGATGCGCTACCGGCATCCGTCAGGAGCTGGTTCGTGGATAGTGATGAAGAGACACGATGAGAGAGGAGTGTTGCAGATGATGCGCTATCTTGATCCAGGCCACTGTCGAGAGTTCGGATATCATCCAAGTCGTTGTCCAGATCAGCTTGCGGGGAATGACTATACGGTGGCAGTGAAGTTGAACTACCGATCCTGGGGTGCCGTGTCCGTGTCGAAGGACCGGCGCACTGGGTAGAGGAAGAGTCAAGCAGACAGCGCTGCTTGTGGGGTCGGATGGCTAGGAAGTCGTTCTTGCACGACATCTTTTCCTATGAATGGAGTAGTAAGTAGTAGTACAAGTTCAACGATGGTTGTCTGGGTTGTGTGAACGTAAGTTGATATTTCCTGTCAGGGTCAAACCGGACCGTTCGGGTACGAACGGCCATGAGGCTAGTGGACTTTGGGTGGACCTGGGAAAGTGGAGGGTCCCATCAGGACGGTTAACTCGAGAGTAAGTACCCGCCCTAATTCGAGTCTGCAAAGGACGGTGGTTGCCAGGACTCTAAATCCATCGATTCGGTCAGTGATGAGAACGGTCTGATAGATCTGATGTCTTTGTTTGGCAATCCACATAGCGTTGCGCCGCTTAGAAATGCACCATCATGTTCACCATCCGTCCTCGTAGAACAATTCTCGCACTAGCGCGGTCGCGTCTTCCGTTCAACCGCTCTGTATTTTCTATTCCCTCTTGCACCACTGTGCATCCATTGCGCGCGTCGGTGCTGTTTCGCTCGCCTTTGTCGCGGCCTCAGTCGGGTCACCGGCAGTTCTCTGCATCATCTCCTCTGCAGGCCCAGTATACGCGTTTCTCTAATGGGTATACTTATCATGGTCGTCGCCCGGATCGGGAAAAGGTTACAAAGGTACTCGTATTCATCACCGCCGCAGGCGCCGTGTATTATGTCGCGCAGTATGTCAACGCGGCCTCACGCTCGTGCTGTTTACGAATTCCATCTCCAATAGTCTCGAGCAAGTTCCAGAAACGGGCCGATGGAGATTTATGGACATAAGTCCAAGGTTCGAGGCCAAACTAGAGAACGCCTCCTATACGTCACTGCTATCGGAATTCGAAGGCAAGATTCTCCCCGCGAACCACCCTGTAACACGTCATGTACACCGGGTCGTCTCCGACCTCTTGGATGCTTCCGACCTCGGTATCCTTCGCTCTAGCAACCCTCCGAAGTCCCCCGCAGATGACGACAGCTTTTGGCACGATGATCCTTTCGTCGCCGCACGCTCTCACGACCAGCACACTTCTCCAGATAGAAGTGGAAAAGAATGGAATTTACTCGTCGTCAACGACCCCACAATCGTCAACGCTTTGGCTAGTTTTGGTGCGTGACGTAAAGTGATACCATCACGCTCACCAGACACCCGTTTCTTCAGGTACCATCGTCGTTTTCACTGGCATTCTACCCATTTGTAAAGATGAACAAGGATTAGCAGCTGTTATTGGCCATGGTGCGTGTCCCTGTTTTTCCACGTTCTTGAAACCTAATTTTGGTCCAGAAATAGGGCACGCTGGTACCATGTTCTCCGTCCTCCCGTGAACGAAATTGATGTGCTTTCAGTTGCACGTCACGCATCTGAGCGCTATTCATCCGCCAAGATACTCATATTCTTGGCAATCTTGCTACAAGCAGTCGGCATCGACTACGGCGTGGCTAGGATGTTGAACTATCTCCTATTCAAACTCCCCAACTCGAGAACGCAGGAATTGGAAGGCAAGAACGGTGTTTCTAATGGGTGGTCCAACTTGTCGGACTGACTGGGACTAACAGCTGATACGCTCGGCATGCGCATCGCTGCGAGAGCGTGTTACAACCCTCAGTCTGCAGTGGAGTGAATTTTTTCTTCAACTTTGCTTGACAGTCTCTTCACGTCCATCGGATTGCAGGATGCATATGCGCTTAGCCAAAGCCAGCGAGAGCGGTGGTATGGGTCCTAACTTTGAGTTCCTACGCACACACCCGGTTCCGGAGCGTCGCATCAAGGTGAGCGAAGACGTATGCTTTGTTGTCAGACGGATATGAGAGTTTCATCGTGCAGCACCTTGAAGAACTCGTTCCTGAAGCATACGAGATACGCGCAGCCAGCCCCCGATGTGCTGGTATTCGTGAATCCATTGGTCAATTTCTTGGGAGCATGGGTCGGTGGGGTCAATGATTCTTTACAGCAGAATGAATTGATCCGAGTGTGCGTTACCCCGATGCTGCTACATCTGTGCTCTTGGTTCCACGCAGGTTATCCAACGATGTGTACGAGGGAGTGACAAGGAAAGGTTCCCGGAACAATTACACAACGCTAATCACCACATGATGAACAATGAGTTGGCCAAAACAAATGACAGCAACAATCCTTGAGAACCAAACAAGGGACGATGCGATGCCTGTTCCCCCGAAATATAGTAACCTGATGTGAGAGTGTTATACCCACACAAACCAGAACCTTCGAGGTCGTTCATCGGGATAAAGACGGCTGGAACACCACCCAGCCCGTACGCTACATCAACCGTGCCGTTGCTACCCACGGGCCATTGGGTGCAGGTAAGAATGCTACACAATGATCGTTATCAGTACATAGGAATTGCGCCAAGCAGGACTCACTTGATGAGAGGTGTATTCGTTGGGTAATGCGTGTACACCGGAATACTAGTGTTCCTGGGCTGGCGTAATAATGCCTCAAAATTCGGATTCGCAGCATCATCGTGATCCTCGTCGACATACCGGAGATCCGATATTCGTCAAAACTGAAGTCACGCTGCCTTTCACGATGGCAATGCCCTCGCTCGTGGTAGTGAGGACTTGCATGGAGGAATCCACCCAGTTAGTCTTGTTGACTAAGAAATTGCGAAACTGAAAGGAAGTTGATCAGAGTCGAGTTCGCGGACAACTGGTGTGTTACCTGGTTCATCGTCGATATTAGCTGGTATGTAGTGGTATTGGCATATCCAGACGTCCACAGCGGTTCACGATTCCACTTGGAATGTATTGAGTCCGTGTCACAGGAGGGCACAAGGACTGATTTACCGGATCCCCACTTCCACTGAAACTCTGCTCCTGACCATAGTACACAATTGGTATACTGGGCCCATAGATGTCAGAAAGAAAACGAGAGGCAGTTGGAATGACTTACCCATCTGACATGAAATTAAAAATCATTGCATTACTAGTCATGTCAGGCAGTGAGGAAAACCATGGACTGTTGCTTCTTACTAAAGACTTTGAGGGTCAACAGACAGGTTGTGCCAGCGCGGGACATCCTGGTTCTCAACGAAATTCCCAAGTAGTCCGCAGTCCTGGGTAGCGCTCGTTAGACATCCGGGCGGATAGGGGTTGTCTCGATCACCGTGAATTTCTGCTTCGACAGAGCTATCGTGTCCGCCAAGGCACTCGTATTTTGCTGGCCAGGGATAGCGAATGCATTGACAAGGGCGTTATACATGGGATAATTCAGGACTGAATCCAGCGCATTGGGTCCTTGGAACATAGCAACCGCTCTAGGGGAACGTCAGAAAAGACAGGCGTAGTGATGGAGTCCGTACTCGACGTTCTTATCGAAAACCTCGCCGATGCAAAATACCCCAGCTGCAGCACAGAAGCCCGGCCAGAAGTCAATGTTGACGTGTCTATCGTCCATGAAGAGTGGTTCGCAGAACTGGGTAAGAAGACTTACTTGGCAGCTAAATGGGTGTGAGACTCTGACAAGAGGATGAGGAATGGGAGAACGGACCGTCAATGCGAAGACCGTCGATAGCGTATTCACGTACAAGGGACCGGATCCAGTCCTGGAGTGCGGAAACTACGGTGGCGTCTTCTGTGTTTATATCTGGCAGAGGAACGGTTGTATCGCCTAGCCAGCAGCGTTCGACGCTTGTGGCGTTGTTCTGGTCCATAGGACAGTATGGATGGAATTGTGACTATACAGACGTGCAAGTGAGGATGAGTGGAACTTGATCATGTATGCTTCTGACCTCGTCCTTGAACATGTAGGTAGACAAGTCTGGGTTGATCGAGGTAGCCATGACGTCGTTGACGACGATGTCTACCATGAGGTACCTTGAACATGACCATGCAGTGAGCGGTACCAAAGCAGAGTGAGGTGACGGACATTCCACGGTTGTGCAGTTCACGTGAGAGGGACTTTAAGTCGTCGGAGGTACCGAATCTGTCGTTTAGCATGGTCGCGTCGGCGATCCAGTAACCATGATATGGATCGCCATAGGGGGTGGTGGGCCCATTATAATTCTGGGATACGGGACTGATCCAAACTGTGGAAGGCGCGGAAATAAACATCGGGAAGGAGGGGACAGGGCTGGCGTACCTGCAGTGAAGCCAGCGTCCTGGATATAATCCAGGCTTTCACGAACACTGATGTGCGTTGAGAAACGAAGCGCTCGGCCCGGGGAAATAGACTCACGTGGTCCAAGTACCGCCACACCAAGTACGCTTGCCTGGGTCACAGCGCGTCGGGTCTGCGCCGTGCGGCAAGGCATAACGGTCTACAATAATCCTAGAGAAGGAATCAGATGACGACCAGCGGCTCTGGGAAGGGCAGTACTGGTAAATAGAGCGGCCCCTCCAGTCGGTGGCCGTTGCGGCGAGAGCGAGCGGCAGTAGCTGTAAAAGCAGACACAATAAAACGAGCGACATGGTTCATGGGGGGGCGACTCACAAGGACAGACGGGGGATTGGTATTAATATTGCAATCTTTGACGACGCCATCGGGGCGGTCGAGGATACGCCAGGTCGGCTGGGTCAAGTCCTGTCGTCTTTGGCACATACGCCACAGCCACCTCCATATCCATGTCTCCTCCTGCCAATTCGTCACTCACCCGCTACGGTGGCTTCGTTGTTCTCTGGGTCCTCATTCTCCCCTTCCAGGCAAGTTTACTCTCATTCTCCTTCTGTCTTTCTCTCATTTCATCCTACCAGTATGGCTACCACGTCTCCGCACTGAATCAACTCCAGGCGGTCCTCACCTGCCAGCGCTCTGTCCCTGAAACATCCCACGGTCTTCCCACATGCATCCCGATGTCTGATGCGACATTCTCCCTCGTCACGTCCATGTTTACCGTCGGCGGCCTCCTTGGCAGTCTCTCCGCTAACCTTGCCATGGACCGTTATGGACGGAAAGGCGCAAGCTGCTTCAGTGCCATGTTCAACACTGCTGGTGCAGTTATTTCCAGCCTTGCCCCTTCAGTTACCCTGATGGCTCTAGGAAGGTTCGATTTCTTCCCCAATTTCAATAAGATGTAGCTTGACTACTCTGCTTCCCAGATTCCTCGTGGGTGTTGCCGCTGGCATCGGTATTTGTGTTGGTCCCATTTACCTTTCTGAGATCGCACCACCCGAAATCAAAGGGAGACTAGGTAATCTCGTTTCCATACTTATCCTCTCCAACGCTCCATGATTTGACTTAGGCGTTCTGACGCAATTGGCTATCGTCGTTGGAATCATGGTGACGCAGATAATGGGTTTTGGTCTAGCCACTCCTACTCAGTGGCGTCTGGTCCTCCTCATTTCTTCCGCCATATCCGCAACCCAGTACCTCCTCGCGCCGGCGATTGCAGAATCCCCTGCTTACCTCTTTCGGAAAGGCCTCACCGTTGAACGCAAGGTTGTCATTCGATCTTTGTGGGGACACCAATTTGGGGATGCTCGTCCCGATCGTAAGTCGCACATGCACCCCTCAGTCCATGCTCACTTCCTCGCTCAGCTGAGGATCTCGGCGAGGAGCCGCTCCTTACATCAAGCAACGAGGCTGATGTCCCTCTCGCGGATCAAGCCGCAGCAGCAGTGGTTACGATTCCTGAACTTCTCGCTTCTCCCGAGCTCCGAAGACCTCTCCTCACGATCGCATTTGCGACGATATCCCAACAATTATCCGGTATGGATCCGCTCCGCTTTATGAGCCTTCCTGTCTGACGGATCAAGCACAGGCATCAATGCTGGTAAGATAGTCACCAACGCGTCTGTCCCTAATAGGTTCACCAAATCCTAGTTCTTTACTATAGCAACAATATCCTCTCAAAATCACTTCCGGAGCTCGCAGCATACGTATCGCTAGGAATCTCAGTCGTCAACTTTCTCATGACCTTTCCCCCAATATTCCTGATTGAGGTGCACGATTTGGCGGGTATCATGGGCGTTGCACTGACGCGATATTCTAGCGTGTTGGAAGAAGGCAGCTCTTTCGCTGGTCTGTTGGTGGGGCCCTCATCTCTCATCTAGCCGTGGGCTATGGTCTCGACTCAGGATGGGTCACCGTCACGAGCATCGCGATAACTACCTTTGTCATGTGGGTGCTCATTGATATTCGACTTCTTCTCTTGATTGTTTTGGCAGGTCGTTTGCCATTGGACTTGGACCGATCCCGTTCGTCATCATTCCAGAAGTTGCGCCTTTCCACGTATGTGTTCATGGTTGCAGAACCAATTCCTATCTTATTCATTCCATTCTCGTAGGCCGTTTCTGCAATATCGTCGGTTGGGCTGTCCCTGAACTGTAAGTCACCCATTCTGACTACCGTGTGACTCTCTCACCCTTGACATAGGGATCACAAACTTTTTCATCGGCCTCGTTTTCCTTCAAGTGAGGAACCTGCTTGCACACGGAGATCCAATGAAGGAAGGAAGGGTGTTCTACGTGTTCGCGGCGGTCTTGTTCTGTTCCACGTCATTCTTTTTGAGGTTATATAGGGGTTGAAACGTTGAACGGTTGAGCGCTAGCAGGCAACTAGTCGCGTTACATAATGGATATGATGTTGGACGCGTTGCGAACCGTGTATCGTAATAACTGAGAATTGGCTTCGCGTCGGCCTCGTACACACCGTGAAGCCATGTCGGACCAAGAGACCAAGGAGCTCAACGCTTTCTTTTCTTTCTTTACGACATTTGATCTCGCACGCCCAGTTTCCACCATTTCAGACCTCAGCGACGGGGCTGCCCTCTTCGAAATCCTCTCACTAGTGTAAGTCCGTTTTCACGGCCGAGGTCTGGTAGAGGATCTCAGCACTCGCACGCACAGAGACGCAGACTACTTCATACAATCCAGTCGAACCAGGACAACCCAGCTTTCCGACAACTGGATCCTGCGTTTTAGCACCCTCAAGAGGCTTTACCGTCTACTCACCCAATACTTCACCGATGTACTTCAAAAACCAACCAGCGGGCTCGAGGTGCCCGATCTCCAAGCAATCGCCAAAGACTACGACATTAGTGCGACACTTGTACTGTGTCGTATGACGATCGCGATCGCAGTGCAGTCCGAAAAGAACAAGGAGATCATCGAAAAGATTCAGAAACTGAACGAGAGTTCACAGCATCAACTAATGAAAGCCATCGAACAGGTGTGTTCTCAGGGTGTGGGTTTAGTACGGTGTGTTCAGGGGGTATACGCCGTCTTCGCGCGGAACAGGTCATGGTGAAGATCAGTGCGTCGCAGAGCGACCATGACATCGGAGAAGTTATGACCGAGTGCGTTTTTTTCTGCACGTCGTCTGTATATCACGTCACGAATTCCGGACAGGGACGATCATTACTACCGGATACAGTCTGAACGTCGCCACATCCTGGCAGAGAAGGAGACCATCGAGAAGGTCTACCAAGTCCTCTTGGAGGATCACCGCGTCCTCCAGACCAACTTTGATGATGCCGTTTCCGAGAAAGACGATGCCCTTGCTCGCCTTCGCGAAATGCAGCGAGATCTTGAGAACAAACGAAACGACAAGGCTGACGTCATGATGCGCGCGGAGATCGATAGGCTTCGGTCGCAGCTGTGAGTCTCAGCTCTGTCGAGGAAATCACTGAAGCACCGTCTAACACCTTGGGAGATGCTAGCCAGAAGAGCGAGGATAATCTTGCCATGGCTGAAGCTGAACTCGACAAACAGAATGGACTAGTTAGTGAACTCACACGCAAAGCAGACGAACTTCAAGCAACGACCGACCTGGCTGCGCGCCTCAAAGACCAAGTAGATGAGTATGTTGGCGTCGTTTGTTTTGGTGTTACTGGCTTGACGCCTTTTAGATATCGTCATGCAGCAGATAAACTCCAGAAGACTGAGAATGTCATGGAGAAATACAAAAAGAAACTCCAAGAAGGTGCTGACCTACGACAGCATGTTAAAGTCAGTCCGCCCGCGCACCGTCTCGACCGTCTCTCATGCGCGAAATTCACGGACAGTCCCTTGAACGCCAAAACGCAGATCTCGTTGACAAGAACGCGTCATTGGAAGAAGAATATCGCAAGGTGGCGGCGTTCAAACCCCTTATGGAGTCTTATAAGAATCAAATCGCTGAGCTAGAGGCCAAGGTAGCTTCGCGGTCACAGGAAATGGAAACAGTCAAATTCGAGCTCGAACAAACGCGCACGAAACTTCGCATTGCGACAGAAGAACGTGGGAAGGATTCAGAGATGCTTGAATTATACCAGGAGAGAATGCGCGAGTTAGAGCTCACCTCTCACCGGGCTCCATCAACTGCCAAGTCGAGCGATCGAGAAGATTCCCGGGGAAGCATGACTACAATGACTGAAGAAGAACTGATGGGCGAAGAATCCTTTGGGCTCAACAACGAGCTTGACGACGCTCTCTCAGGGACGACTATGACTGACCTGAAGCTACAGATCAAGAAGCTCCAGAGAGAGCTTTCAGCAGTTAAGAAGAATGAAGCCGACGGTAGCCGTGTTTTGGTGTTGGAGAATCTCTTGGAGGACGCAAATCGCATGAAATCACGTTACGAAGCTGATTACCTTGCAGCGCACCGGGAAAAACTCGTTCTACAGCGTGACTTGGAAGAGATTCGTAGTGGCAAGGCATCGGGTGATGGGTACACACAATGCATGTTGTCCGCGACAGTGACTGATCGAGTCTCTCTTACAGCGCCGAGGCAGCCATTGCTCTTCGCCAGCGTTTGAACGAAACAGTTGACCAACTGGACGCGCTACGAAGAGAGCACGCGGATCTTGAAGTCCAATTCGATACCCAGAAGCGAGAGCTTACTATTGCTAAGTCTGACTGTCCGTGTCATCTACATTATATGTACCCTTTGCTAACTCGCGACCCATAGTGAACCTCATCAACAAAGACCAGGTGGAAATACTTGCCTCGCTGCGGGAGTCAGTCAACGAAGACAAGGCGTACCTCGAGGCCGAGGCAGAACGTCTAAAGCAACAAATCAAAGAACTTGGCGAGAAAAACAGGATGCAACTTGAACAAGTCAACGTTCTTTTGCTTGAAAAGGTTAATCTCCAGAGTGAGGGTATTGGACAAAGAGAGAAGATGCTGCAGCGCGAGCGAGATATTGGGTTTGCCCTTGCTTTCCTTGTGCTGTGTGTGCCACTGAGAACGCACACCAAGTGACCTCCGTGCATCCTTATCAGGCAAGGATATACCTGAAGATGTCAAGTCCAGATTACTTGCCCTTCATGAAGACAATCTGAATGTCAAAGAGCAACTGAAGGCCGCCCAAGAGAAGCTGGCCAAGGCCAAGACGGTAACCCATCGATTGATTGGGGTATTCCATCTCGTACTCACTCCTTCAAGTTCATTAAGTCTCAGGACAAACTCTTCAAAGAAGAACAAGCGAAGCTGGCCTCCATGACAACTGTAAATATACACTTTGTTGTTTCTTCCCCTCGTCTAACTGTCACACAAAGCAGAACATTTCTGAGGAGGCAGAAAGCAGCTCCCAGGCCCAAATTAAAGACTTGAAAGAGGAGCTCGCTCGTGCCCACGTTTGTACCTTGCAAATCACGACTCTACTGATTACTGATGAAGGACATTTTACAGACACGTTGCCTGGACCTGGAGAAGCAATACCAATTCGAGTTTTACCACATGGGTGGCGTTATACATCACACTGGCATGCACCGCCTCTGGAGTTCATACGCCCAGCCTACATCGAAAGGAAAGCCAGAACCCAGTGCGTGGTTAGGACAACAACGAAAGAACGTGAGTTTGCGCCGATGACGTCTGACTTGCGTCGTGCTGAAGGTTGTGTGTATCCGTACCACAGCTCGGACACGTCCTACATCGGTAGTGTCAAGTTGTCCGGAAGTACACTCGTTTTCTATTTTCAAGTATGTACTATCTTTTGTTCGTGGAGATACTACATTACATACCCTTTCGATAATGCTGATCATTATACGATCACCGAAGATGTGTTTGTACGATGTATGATACATTTGATCTAGTATACATAGAGGAACGATGCAGACGACTTGCGTTCAAACGACTCGCAGGCATTTGTTTGACCGGTCGGATGTACATGTGTTTGTCCCGGCTACGGTAGTCACAATGCTAAATGTCGACAGGTACGGTAGACCGTACATACGGCTCGTACGGTCTACGGTTGACAGCCCTACGCTCGTCTGCTCGTCTCAGTGCCCCCCGCCGTCGGCCACAAGCAGGCTTCCACAAATTTTGCTCTCGCGTCGAGGTATCGTAGCGGTAAATTGCCTCGGTGAAGTGCCACTACCGTCAAATTTGACATGTGCACTGCGGGAATTATCATTTCTTTGAAGCTCCCAAAACCGGTCTTGAAGTTTGATCGTACCTTCTGCGTCCTGCGGTGGAGCAAGCCAGTGACTGGGGAACCGGGAGGGAGATAGCCGAGCACTGAAATACTACTGCTCGGGAATGGATAAATGGATCTAATTCGCTTCAGGAACCAATCGGGCGGTGAACGTTTGAATGGTTTATCTGAGCGCATCACTTGGCAAATGCCGATCCTCAGACTCTTCCGCTAGTGCATTGCTGGAGATCGTGCTTACAGGGTCAGAAAATTTTTGGTACATAGTTGTTGAGCAAGCTCGTTGTTGGAGCGGGATACACTGAATTCGCACGACCAGGAGCAACCCGGGACGCCGGTCCATGAGCAATGTCACGAGAACCAGCTATGTAATTTGAACTTGGTGGTACTTCGAGTTGCCATGACTTTTGAGAAGGCGGTGACAAACCCCTTCGCGGAACCCTTGTGCGCCCGCTATGTACAGCCAGCACTCTCAAGATCTCACCGCCCAGGTTTTATGATACAAGCTAGCTCCGAGCGCCTCATCGCTCTTATCGTTTTCACTGAATGGCAGTGTCGACGTTGTCACGGAGGAAATTCATTGCGCAAATCACCCTGGCACTTGTATGTAATGCGACATCCACAGCCTTGCAGCGTATCGCCAGGAACCCTGTGCAATTTCGTCACCCAGGCTTTGATCAATTATAGCTTCCTGAATCTAATCGTTCGTCGACCCCTTGAGAAGTGCAGTATATGAGAGGAGTACCTTGAATCTGATTTTTGTCGCCCCCTTCTCTCCGACGCCCACTCACCAATACAGTCATGCCCCGCGCTCCCGCTCGTGCCGACACCACGACCCGAACCATTATGGAGACTCCAATTTCCCCATTGCTCGCTTCCCCCGTTCCCGCCCATGATCACTCCTGTGCCGCTGGGGTTTGCCCAGTCAGAGGGTTCAACCATGCCTACTGCCCACCCCAGCCCCGTGACAAGAGGTCGCCATGTCCCGCCTTGAACACTCTCGCCAACCATGGCTTTCTGTAAGTCAAGATCCAGAATATCGAGATTTGAACATGACGCTCATCATCATGTAATTTCGTGCCATAAACAGACCAAGGGACGGGAATAAGATCGGCCCAGTCAAAATATACCGGGCGCTCAGGGAAGGATACCACTTGTCGATGATTTTGGCCTTCATCCTCGCCTTTGGTGGATGGGCCATCCTCGGACAGCTACGCAAGGTATCCCTTTGGGACTTGTCCCGTCACAACTGCATCGAGCACGATGCATCCCTCTTCCATAGCGACGCGCACAAGAGGGAAGAGTACGCACCATGTGCAGTCAGCAATTCCTTGATGAAGTGTGCGCTGCATCAAGGTGGTCGGTATCTCCCTGGTCGCATGACGCTGGAGGACGTTGCCAACATTCGCGTGCAGCGCGAGGCGGCACTTGAGAAACCGTTGCGGTGGTGGCAGGCAGAGATTGCACGGGGGGAGATGGCGATTGCAATTGGCGTTTTGGGCGGCAAGAACGCGGACAAGAATGGTCTTGACCTCGAGGTCCTCCGCCTTTGGGTGAGACATGAACGTCTTCCCGATGGTTGGAAAGCGGACCATACTCAAGGTCTTTACAAGACTGGTTTGATGGCCAAAGTCATTCGGGATCGCATGGAAGCGATGAAACAG
This sequence comes from Hortiboletus rubellus, assembly GCA_038092815.1. Lineage (NCBI taxonomy): Eukaryota > Fungi > Basidiomycota > Agaricomycetes > Boletales > Boletaceae > Hortiboletus > Hortiboletus rubellus. The sequence goes on from JBBPRB010000144.1 coordinate 22,183, forward strand.
GGTCGGTTGCATAACATCTTGGACGACGAGCCCAAGCCTATCTCTTCTCCAATTGATGCAGTGCCAGCGAAGATATGAACGGTACTGGTCGGATAGAGCCTCCTCTGTGGCGTTCATTTCAAGTTATTTTTATCTTATTCGCAACAAGGACTAATTATTTCTGTCGACTCCATATGATACCAAGGCATTCCTGTGAGATCTAGGTGTTAGCTGATGCTTTGTACCAACTTGAAGTAGAATCCTCATCCTCACTTAAAGTTCTAACCACATCCTGGTTAAGTGCTCGTCTCTTAAGTTGCTAGATTGTCCGGAACTTGAAACCCCCCCGGTGGGGGACAACGTGGTTTGCGAAACCCATTACACCAGAGCTATTCCAACAGCCGGCGGAAACTACGAAGAAGAAAACGTGCATAAAAGGCAAGCCGAACATCAGAGCTTCACGGCATTGCTATGCGCAGAGGTGTCAGGGTAATAAAAGCGAAAGTTGTCGAAAGCAAATTGAGCTTCATCCAAAAGATGTTTGAGACGCTGTTGGCGCCAGTCAGAAAATATAGGTATAGTCGGCGCAAAAGTAATGCGTTCTTCGTGGACGATGCGATCGGCTACCCTTTCCTTCCACACTCTCCAGATATCGCGTTGATTAGGTATCAGGGTGTCCAAAACGCCAAGAACGTTGATGTTCCTGACAGGTCGGGGAATATCGCGGCAGAGAACGAGACATACGAAGGTCGCTGCCGAAGCCCGCGTGCGGAACGGCCACTTCCTTATCAATGGACGGCCCAGCGCGTCGAGATATCGCTCCGTCCGAATACGGTAATTCTGGGATTGCAAGACGAGCCTTGCGAACAACCCAAAGTAGGTGGATTGGACGAAGAACGACACACCGTGGAGTAATATCGTGGTGGAAGATGCTGATGCAATGCACGCCACTACTATCAGGAGTCCCAGAAATTCACCCGTTAACCTTGCCACTGATCGCAGTGGTGTTATTCCGGCGCGTGGTGATATGGAATCGCTGGTTGATGCCTTTAGTCCCCACCAGCATGCCTTGCCCGTCATGCGCCCGAAGATGACCACGTATGCCATTTCTTTGAGGTTTGGGATAGCAGCATATAAATGCAAAAATCGCATTACTATGGCCTCGCATACTCCACGACACCCCCCTTCCAGCGTTCCGTATAGGACATCAGAGACAACTTGTCTTTCTTGCCACCCCTCTGTCATGGGGATTACACCCTGCGTGGGTCGGGGATCTGCAAACGAGAGATAGAAGCCACCCTCGGTAACTGCCTCGACAATTCTCTGGCTGGCCTGGATCACCACTGTGAAGTCGTCGTCCATGAGCACCGCACATCCGGGACCCGGGTCCGACTCCGTAGGGTGCACTGCCGTCCTCCGAATGAGTGTGAGAGTGCCTGGTCCGAGTATGAGAGCCGCTACAAAATCGATTACGATGAACTCGGAAGAAGGAGACCACTGGTGGGTCCTCAAGATCACGAGCAAGCTCAGGAGCATGGGTACGACCACCATGAGATCAACATCCGCCGGTGTGGTGTACTGCGATTCAAGACGACGATGCGGAACGTCGTCGAGGTCTAAAACTGCGACGGCCTGGGGGTGAACTGCCTTATGCTCTGGGATCATATTACCAGCGTGTGAAGAGCTGGCGGGAACGGCCTCTGCGACAGCCCGAGGGTCACCAACCTGGTGAGATGTGTCGGTACAGTCAAGCTCGAATTTTTGTAGACTTTTGCTGTATTGGAGAACAAGCTTTGCGAGATGTCCTGATTGCCGTTTGGTGAGACTAGCCAAAGGAGAGATGAAATCTGGCCCTGTTCGTCTTCCATCCCAGAACTGCGAGCCAACGACAGATGCAAAGTCGAGAAGAACCTGTGCAAGATATACAGGATCAAGCGCTCTGATGATTGCGAGCGTGCGAGTAAATAGAGTCAGTAGTAGACTTGAGAACCGTAACCGTCGCATAACGTAGTCTAGGGACTCTGGTAGGCGGTGGCGGCTTCTGATTCTGGTTCTGGTTCTGACTAGGCCGGACGTCGCAGTACCGGGTGTTGCCACGGATGGTGGCGCTTGGCGTGTTGTAACGACTCGGAAGCGGGGTCTGGTGTAAAAAGTGGTGGTTGGTGTAAATCGCTCCGAGAGATTCGAATGTGATTGTCAACGTACGTGTGCTCAGTACAGCGTCCAGACGCGGAGTCACGCTTCGGACGAACTGTCTGGCGGGAAATTTAAAAGTACCGTCAATCATCACGATGTCGATGGGTG
>JBBPRB010000145.1:0-24436 GCA_038092815.1 Hortiboletus rubellus
CACATGTATCAGTACAGCCATGGAATGGAAGCATAACATGAGGGGGAAGCATGGAAAGAAGCAATAACATGAGGAGGGGGGATGTAAATAATGAAATGGAAGCATAACCCTAACCATGAGGGTGTGGCAGAGATCATAAATTAATGAAAGATCATAAATGAAGAAGCATGGGTGTGGCAGCACATGAAAGGCATGAGGAGGAGGCATGGATCAGGAATGGAAGAATAATATATGATCAGAAGAGAAGGCATAGCCATACCACAGGGTGAAGAGGTGAGGAGGTGAGGAGGTGAAGAGGTGAAGAGGTGAAGAGGTGAAGATGTGAAGATGTGAAGGGTTGGAGGGTTGGAGGGGTATCCTGTGATATGGTGAAGATGTGAAGAGGTGACATGGTGACATAGTGAAGAGGTGAAACATAGAAGGGTGGTCCAGACCATCCTAGAGATTAGATAGAGATTGCCAGCAATCAGCAGATAAGAGTTATCACATATCTAATGTGAGTTGATTGCACTTTAAGTGCATAGATAGCTTGATTGTGCATTCCCAGTGCTGTTGATAAGGAAATTGCACCTGTCCAAGGTGTCTGATAAGGAGTAGCACCTATCCTGGGTACTTGATGAAGAGGTGGCACCTGTCCAAGGTGCTTGATAAGGGAATCTGCCCTTGAGGAAGTAAAGAAAATAAAAAGATAAATGCATCAAGCATAGTTGCAAGTTGGCAGCTGTTACAGTTATGAATGAAAGGGAATAAGTCGAAGAGCTTTTCTTCCATCTTCAAACTTCTGCTTTTCAAGATTCTTTGTGAAGATATCAGTGAACTGCTGGTCTGTGGAAACATAGTAAAGTCGGATTTCTCCAAACTCCACAGATTCACGAATATAGTGGTTGGTCATGCAAACATGTTTAGTATGACCTTCTTGTGCAGGATTGGAAGCAAGGAATATAGCACCCTGGTTGTTGACACAGAGTGGTAGTGGACCTATTTTGAATTGTAACTCTTCATAGACATTACAAATCCAGCGAAATTGTTTAGCAACCTCAGTCATTCCACAGTATTCCACTTCGGTGGAAGAGAGCATAACTTGATGTTGTCATCTGGATAGCCAGGATATGATACCATTGCCTAGAAAGATGACATAGCCGGTGGTAGAATGTGATGTTTCAATGTCTTCAGCACAATCTGTATCAAAATAGGCACATAAGCTGTTTTGATCTCCATGTCCAAAGTACAAGATGCAGAGATCTGGAGAGGATGATAGATAGTGCACAATATAGAGCGCCTTTTGCAAATGTTCTTCCATAGGGTTGGAAGAGAACTGAGACATCTTTATGACAGAGTAGGCTAAGTCCGGTCTGGTATCCAGCATAATGTATAACAGTGGTCCGATGACCGACTGATGGTGACTGTGAAGAGTGGGGTTCAATTGATTCTGGTTAGAGTTAGGTCTCAGATTATATCCAGTAGGAAGAGGTACAGAGACTGGTTTGCAATTCTCTTGACCAAATCATAAAACGATTTTCTCCATAGTGGGTTTGGTCTAGAGAAATATCTCGCTTCTTGCGATCTCTAGTAATCCTCATACCTAGGTACTCTTTGGCTTGACCAAGATCTCTTGATTCCTATTGTTTCATGAATGAAGCTTTATGAGCGAGGACTTGTGCTTTATTGCTACCTATAAAAAATGCATCATCAACATAAATAAGAAGAATAATGATCTCGTCACCAATGATCTTAAAATAAGTCCCTGGATCAGATTTGCATCTGAGGAATCCCATCTCCAGGAGAGACTTGTGTAGCTGCTTGTTCCATTGAAGCACAGCTTGCTTCAAACCATAAACTGCTTTTCTCAAGCAACAAACCTTTTTCTTCTGACCCTTTACTATAAATCCTTCAGGTTGTTTGAGGTAGATTTCCTCATCCAGCTCACCAAACAGAAAGGCAGTTTTGACATCTAGGGCTTTGATTTCCCAATCGTGAAGTGTAGCTAGAGTAATAAGAAGTTGGAAGGTTTCAAATCGTGCTACTGGAGAGAAGGTTTCTTGATAGTCTATTCCGAAGACTTGTGTAAATCCTTTTGCGATGAATTGAGCTTTCTTGCGACCATCAGATTTCACTATGAATACCCATCTCCCTTTGACGGGTTTACGACCCTTAGGTAGGTCTACCAACGTCCATATCTTGCGATTATGAAGTGACTGTATCTCCTCCTTCATCGCAACATTCCATAGTTCCTGTTTCTGTTTCGAAAGCTTTAGTACATCTCGATATTGTTTAGGAATAGAACCTGATCCAACTGCCACATTAAACAGACTTCTCATCCACTTGAAAGAATACACCTGTCCAAGATCATCATCTTCATTAATCAGAGTGACATTCATCTCCTCCTGGATGGTATCAAGGCCTCTAGACATATCTCTCTTGATGTTGATTGGTGGTCTATTCCCATAAGCATTATTAGGAAGAATCCTAGATATGGGAACACGAGAGGATCGTCATTGATCAGCAGGTGCTCTTGTAGAAGGACGTTCATTCCTAGTAGAGTGATGTTGATGAGATCGAGATCTAAATTCAGGTAGGGACTCATCATTATGTTGATAAGGTGGTAACCAGACTCAAGGCGTAATGCCTGATGGTCTCTTCATTTCAGGAGGTAAATCTATGATCATATAGCGTTTGTGCTGATGTTGGTCAGCAATGGAACTCCGATGACCAGTGTCAGGGGTGACACGCTTAGTAGCAGGTCAAAGAGGTGATGTATGATAGGATGGTGAATCGTTAGAAGAATCTGGAGAATCCAAGAAGAGAGACGATATAGGGTCTTGTTCTGGAGGTGGTTCTCAAGGAGTAGTAGATGGAGTGGTATATTCTCATGATTGCCCATCATGAGGTTGACATGGTTGATTGGGTTGTTGACCTAGTCCTATAGGTACAGGTACGAAAACATCTCAAGAGGGTTCTGGATCCCTTGGTTGAGCATTGTCCTTAGAGTGGTCGTGTGGGTTGTTTTCATTGGCATTTCTTTGGCATAATCCATGTTGATTGGAATAGGGGTAGGTTCGTCTGTATTGTCTCTGGAACAATAAGGAAAGACTTTCTCATAAAAAATGATATTTGTAGATATAAACATTCATCGTCTCTCTTTGGATCAAAAGCGGTATCCTTTTGTATTTGGTTCGTAGCCTATAAAGATCATCTTCTCAGACTTGGGAGAGAGTTTGTCTTGTCATTGTTCTGGCGGTATAAAGACATAAGCACGAGTGCCAAAGATCCTAAAGTAGGAAACATCAGGTTTGTCTCCAGTGAATTGCTCACTAGGTGTTTTCCATTCATGATGACACATAGGTTGTCTGTTATAAATATGTAATGTAGTCTCAACAGCATCTTGCCAGAAAGATTTAGGCATACATGCATGTTGGTGAATGGCTTCTGCTTTTTCAAGCAAAGTTCAATTGAACCTCTCTGCATGACCGTTTTGTTGGGGAGTGTGGGAAATAGAGGTCTGATGAGTAATTCCTCTGGACTGAGAGAATGCTTGTAACGTCCCAGCCATAAATTCCCCCCCTTGGTCTGAACGTATAGAGGTGAGCGAGTGACCAGTAAAGGTTTCAGCTCATGAAACCATTGATTGGAAGTGTTGTGAAACAACATCCTTAATGCATAAAAACGCAACAACTGCAAAACCTGAATAATCATCAATGAATGTGAAAACATAACGTGCACGATATCTGGATTCTGTCAGCATAGGACCAACAAGATCAGAATGAACAAGTCCAAGAGGACAAGTAGCACGTTTTTCTGAAGTAGGATATGGGTGATCATGCATCTTTCCAAGGGCACAGCCTTTGCAGGGAGAGTTGGTGTCCGGGAATTTGACAGTAGGCATACCGGAAAAGTGAAGAGGAGCATGACAAAGTGCATTCTTGGAGGGATGTCCAAGATGATGGTGCCATAAATCGTAGGAGTTGTCTTTAACAAGTGACATGATACAACCTTTCTTTGGAGTAATCGGAGATGACTGAAACCAATGAAGGTTATTGTCCAGAGATGAGGCAGATACCCGGATGACCAGACAATCACTTGTGTTCCAAATTCTGCATTTGAAATTGCTGATGGTATACTTATAGCCTTGGCTAGTGAGTGTGGGAACTGACAGAAGTCAGTGACCTGCATGTGGAGCATACCAAACTTCATCAAGAACCAGAGGTTCTGTACCAGAAGCTTTCTGTTGAATGATAATCTTGCCTGGACCATACATAGGAACACGTTCTCGATTGGCAAGAACAACTGAACAAATGTTGGATCCTAGATGTACAAAGTCACTTTTAAATGGTGAAAGGTGATCAGTGCAACCACTGTCGATCATCCAGTGGTGTCTGGTGAATGTTTTCTCAGTATCCCCTCCTAGCGCAAAAATGCCATGATAATCGTAAAAGGCATCATATCCATCGCCAGCATACAAATAGTACTCATTATCATGGGCATATCTGTCCAATACTTGGAGGGAGTAAGAAGGTAACCATCCTTCAGGGTCTCGTGGTGGTAAAGCCATGGTCAACACCTCAGGTGTAAGTGGGAGTACAGTCTGAATATGACTCTCATTCAACAATTCGACATTGTTGAAATGGGACGATGAACTGGCGAGTTTACCAAAAGTGAAAGAAACTTTCTTCCTCTTTTCCTTCTTTTCTTCATCTGTCCCGTTGTAGCACTAGTTCCTTTAAAAAGGGCATTCTCTGAAGGAACCCGTAGTGAAAGGGCGTTTGAGATGGCCCAGCTACGTTCATTCCGGTTTCTTCATTCCAGCCAGCATTGGCTACAGTGGAAGTGGAGTCGTCCATTTCAACTTCCTGAATCTTCCCGATCTCGTGTTCTCCAAGGTGGTCTATAAACATGTGGGTAAGATCATCATTATCCATTATGAACTTGTTTGCAAAGGATACTTCATTAGCAGCAGCTTTGCCTTTACCCTTGGTATTCTGGCGAGCATTGAACCAGTCTTTCTTCTGGTTGCGGCCGGGCTGCTTAGATTTAGCAGGACCTTTTCCTCTACCTCTCTGATTTTGGTTCTGATGAGAACCAGAGGATCTCAGTGTAAAGCCAGCAGAAGGTTGTTGGAAATTGGACTGTTGTCCAGATGTCTGATGCGGTTTCTGATAAGAAGGGATCTGGTTCCTCCAGGTGTTTTGCTGTGAAGGACCGTGCTTGATGACATTGGTCCTGTTAACCTGTGCATTTTCGGAAGACTCAGCATGAGAAATCCGAGCATGGAGTGGTCAGTGTGTAGCATGAAGATTCATCTCCATGAGTATCCATGTTGTAACGGTATAAGGAACAGAATTTCCTTGTGGTCGTATCCTATCATTCCACCAACTTCCACATCGCTCCTAATTATATTCCAACAAATCCTAGTCCAATCTGATTTAATCCTAGTCAATCCAATCCGATGCAACCTGACATTATCTGTCCGTTTCCAAATCTCTGCACATGCAAGATCTATCCGGATCTTTGTTTTTCATTTGGATTGATTTTTTTTTGTTTCATTGAGCTTTCGTATCACTTTGACATAGGCCTAGACCCTTTCGTTGTATTCTGCATGGTTTCTGTTTACCCATGAAGGGACAATGTTCTTTTTCTTTTGCTTTGATGTACTTGGTTACTGATTGATATTTCCCTTATTAGGAAGAGTCTGGGGTGTTCCCTTGACTATAAAACCCCTGTAGTGCCATGGATAATACATCTTTTGCCCGTATGCACTGATCACCCATTTCCTTGCTGCGAAGCCGTGTCTTTACAAACTTGTCACTTTTCTGCTCATATCTGGTCCTCATTCTTGACTGAATCTCTCTTATCTCATCACCATCTCATCAAATCTGCTCCGGGTTTTTGGATTCTATCATCGAACGTATATTCCTACTTCCTTCTATCTCTACTTCATTTTCCAGATCTTTTTCTCATCATTTTTCCAGATCAGATTTGTTTGGGTTTAGCCCCTATCCTTCTGGATATCTTTTCGGATTGTGTAGTCAGGTCCTTCACCCCCACCAACTTCTTTAAGGTCCCTGGGACGAACCTATTCGTACCCTGCTTTCTTATTTTCTAGTATCCCTCTTGCTATTGCAGTACAGACAGGACTAGTGTTTTACAATGGTCTCCATGTTGAAGTTGGCAACCTCAATGGTTTGGATAATAGTGGAGGCAAGTTGGTGGTATTTGTTTGGAAGGGATGATAAGAGCAACATGGCTCTAAAGTTCTGGGGAAGATTCAAATCAGCTTGAGTAAGCTGTTCGAAGAGGGATGAGAGGTGGCTAATGTCCTCATTGGCATGTTGGGGTCAAATATGTGTATGAGATGCTTGGCTAAAAAGCAGAAATTGTCTGATGAGACCAATGGTCCCAAAAAGGGCTCGCAGGCATTCCTATAAGGCTCTAGCAATAGATGGAAAGGTATTTAGATCTGTCCAGTCATAATTGACATGGGTAAGTAGGGAATCATTGATGATGGAGGCCATAAGGCCCAAAATATGTTTGTCTAGCAACTTCCATTTTGCTTGGCATTCTGCCAGGTCAGCACCAGCAGGTAGACTAGCATAAGTGAGAGTGTTGTCAATGAATTCCCATATGGAATAAGCAGATAGAGTGGATCAAATGCAAGTACTCCAAATGTTGTAATTCAACTGTTCAACGAGGGTAGGGATTTTGGTGACGAAAGAAGTGTCAAACTTGACTTTGGTGGTAGGGAGTGCCATATCTGTTTAGAGGGTATCTGAAAAGACATTGTTGTGGTAGAAGAATAGATAAGACCAATGTTTCCTGGTAAAGGATATCCTGGAATGATCATAGAAGATCTGGTATTTCTTTTATTCTGTAAATGCCAATATTCAATTCGTTGCTTCTTGGTGCGTTTTTTTTTTTGAATCCTATTTGTGTCTGCCTTGGAGTTCTGTACTCTATGTAGGACATTGAATCTAATCATAAAAGGGCCCCTAGCCATTCCACACCTGATCATGCGAATGCCCCAATGGAGAGTCCCCATTGGTCTGCCATTCCTGCTGGCCGTTTTAGACACCATGATCCCCAGGCGCGAGTGTAGTTATTGTCCGTGCTGTTGGATATGAGGGACATGGTGCGTGTTGATGGGTAAGTGATGTACGTTGGCCTGGTGGGGCCCGTCGTACGGTTGGGAATGATGGTGTGTGGAGAAGAAAGAGAATGTGGTAGGTATGGAGGGACGGTGTAGTGAGTTTGGTGTCATTTGATAGAATGAAGACCCTGTTTCCTCTCATCCGGCCTCTTCTTCGACTTAAAACCATTAGGGCCCGCCTTTCCCTCATAGATGGTAGTGTGGGTAGGTGGTTGCTTTTGTGTGTATTGTGTGTATGTTTTGGAATGGAAGCGGGAGACTGTATGGAGGCGCGACTTATCATTTGTTTGCATTGGGTAAGGATACCTTACCAAACGTGCTTTTCAGGCACTTCGTCAAGTCTATGAACTTGAATAGGTGTGGCAGGGCAGTTGGTTCCGAGAGTAGGTGTGGGATTGTGAAAGCTTCGTGGCTTAAGGCGTTGCATAGGGTATGTTGCTCTCTTGCGAAGTTTGGGCACTCTAAGAGGAAATGGCATACAGTTTCGGGCATTGGAGAATTTGTACAAAAGGGGCAGTTAGCAGTGTCTGATTTACAGATGCGGTTGAGGTGGTGGTCAAGGGAGATATGACAGGTACGTAGCCATATGAGGAGAGATATGTGTTGCTTGGTGAGGCCGGTGGTGAGTTTGAGGAACTTTCCTCCGGGTACTTCCATTCCGAGGGTTTTTGCTAATGGGTACCTTTGAGATTTTTGTCATTCTAATGTCCAGCGTTGTTTTGAGAGCAAGCATTGATGTTGTTTGAGGGCTGGGATGCTGCGAGGGAGGGGGCCATTTCGTAGGTAGAGTGGGAGGCGTAATGATTTGCTGGTTTTGGTGGGGTTGGTCACAACTTTGCGTGCTTCTGCATCTGCTCATTCATTGCCATGTATACCTGAATGCCCTGGAGCCCAGCAGATAGTGATGTCTCTTGAGGTGATTTGGTATTTTGTTTTGATGGAATGAAGGATGTTGCAGAGATGGTCCATGATGTAGTGGCCTGGATGCGATTTGGGTCATGTGCCGGATTTGATGGCTGCTTAATTGTCTAAAAATATGTAGATGGGCTTTTTCGGGGCAGTTGTTGATAGAATGAGTTGTGCTGCTAGAGTGAGGCCAACTGCTTTGGCTTCATAGACTGTATGGTCTTTAGCCGAGCCTAGGTGGTAGTGGAGTAGTGTGGTGGGTTTGTTGGGGTGATAGTAGATTGCCGACGTGCCTACTTTCTTGTCTATGCATGAGCCATCGGTATAGATGCACAGGGATGTGGGTCTGGATTCAGATAGGTGGTTGTGGTGGGCACATGCTGAGTCTTTACTGTATCCTTGGGTATCATGGTGGTGAAGGGAGGGCGTTGATTGGGGGGTTTAATTCCATGGCGAATGGTTTCAACCGAGTTGGTGCGGATGTTGTAGAGGTGACAGAGATAGTGTAGTGAGGAGCAGTGGTGGTTGACAAAGGTGTTTGTGGCTCAGCGGAAGTATGGGTATATGGGGTAGGAGGCAGGGTGGGAGGCAGGGTGGACTGCTAGGCATAGTATTGCCTGATGGCATAGGTTTTGAATGCGGTGTTTAATGGGCCAGATGTTATTGTGGATTTCAAGTATGTCAGTGGCGGTAGTACACATAGCACCCGTGATATTTAGTAGTGTGATACATTGGACGCTGTTGAGTTTCCTAGTGGTTCCTACTGAGCCCTGTTGTTTGGTGTTAGTTTGTTTGGAGAAAAGGGGGCAGAACCAAACATTGATGGTGTAGAGCATTTTTGGGACTGCTACCACTAGGTATAGTTAACATATTAGAGGGAGGGGGATGCTATTCATGGTGGAGGATAGCCTTTTGAGTTGGAGGGTGTAGGCTGTGCCTTTGGCTATGGCGTATGAGATTTGAATGTTCCAACGTAGCGATTGATCCATTATAACTCCTAGGAATTTGTGTTGGGATACAGGTTTCAGTTCGACGTCGCTGAGTAGCATTGAGGGGCGTTCTTTTGTTGCAGAGGAGCATAGGTCCATGAATGCAAATTTGAATGTTTCGAAGCATGAGTTGTGGTTCTTCGCACAATCATAGCCACCTCCCTGTCTTTCCATTATGCTTTGGAGTGTTGCATGGGTGTTGGTGAAGGTTTTGCCTATAGCGAGGAAAATTGTGTCGTCTACGAAGGCCTATACACATTTAGTTTTTTCTCTTTCCTGTGCAATATTGAGTAGGTCAGCATTGTAGATGATGTATAAAATCATGAATAAAGGGTCTCCCTGTCTGATGCCATTGTTGATTGGTGTCCACTGTGATGCTTGGAAACCGTCAAATTTTAGCTTTGTGCGTCTTTGTTCTGTATGAAGTTGATTAGTGTTAGTGGTATACATCTCTTTTGCATGTTGTGTAGGAGGCAGTTAGTGACAGCGTTGGGGAATGCTCCCTCTATATCTAGAAATAGGATGGATACTACTTTGTGGCTACGCCATGCTTGTTTGACTATTGCTTCTAGTAGGTGGAGGGAGTCGGTTGTGGATCTTCCTGGTCACCCGCTGAAGTGAGTGGCAGGTGGTAGATTGTTGCTTTCTAGGATATGGGTTAGCTGTTCCGCTATGATGGACAAAAGGAGCTTATAGGTGGTATTAAGGAGGGCGATGGGATGGTATGCCTTGGGGGTTGTGTAATCCAGTTTCCCGGGCTTCCGCAGGACCACAGTGGTGAACTCTCTCCAGGGGTCGTAGAACGTATTGAGGCAGAGAGAGGCCCGGAAGAGGCTAAGGAGGTAGGGCGAAAGCAAGTCTTCACATTGTTTGAACACTACATTGCAGATGCCATCCAGACCTGGGGCTTTGTATGGGCTGAGTTTGGCTATTGCTTTGGCTAGAATATCTTCCGTTATGACAACTGGGAGTTGGTTTGGTTTTGGATAGTTAAAGTTGTCAGGGACAGATTGTTACAATCAGTATATTTCCATACCCCTATGTTCGTTGGACTTAACGTTTTCTATGCTAACAACAGACAATCTTATCTTATATCTTATCTTGATCCTATTCATCCTTATCTCGTGCATCATAGTCGTCTCACCTCCTTCACTCCGTTTCATGCATGAGACTTCTCATCTTTCCCATTTCACATTATGTTTCATCTCCATTCCTTCTTATGTTTCACCTTTTCACAGAAGCATTGGATCACGCTTCTATTCCATTCCTTGATGCATGTGCTTCACTTGTGTTACACTTCTCTTCCATTCTGCCACACTGCGTGTTGGCCTCATGTGTTTCACTTCCGTTTCACCCTATGCCCTTTTCCCCTTTTGTTCCCGGATCATTAGATATGGTCACAACATGTACATACCTCTAGTAGGTACTTAAGGCTTGATGTCAGCGCCAGAGAACTCTAGTCTAGTTCTCTTGATGTTTTCCCCTAAAGCACTATAAGAAGGACTCTATTGACCTGACAAGTCTCTTCTCTATTCACCTCACAAGTCTATGGCTATCTTTTGGCAACCTAAGGGAGCTATGCTCTAGGGTTGTTTCACAGATGACGAGGAGGGAGGGGGGGAAAAAATGATGCCGCTAAGTAGGTGCTCTTTTCGTCGTTAGATGTTGCTAAAGGGGAGGTATTCAGTGAGCAGTATGACTTTAGGGATGGTATTCTCGTTTGGGTACCAGTGCTGGCTAAGGTCATGATATATTTGTTGGCTATCCATAGATCGTTGCATGAGATGTCCTCAAGCCAGTCAATCCAGTGTTGCTTCTTTGTGTCGTTAAGTTTTGTCAAGTAGGTGTTTCGTTTGACTCAGTATTCTTCATGAATGTGATGGTTGGTGTCTCCTCTTAACTTGTAGGATTTGTGGGCTATCCTTCGGAGTTTCTTTTTCGGCTTGGAGAGTTCTTTCGTCCACCAACGTTTTGAGTGCGGGCTGGATCTTTAGTTCGGGATGCAGGCTTCTATAGTAGTGAGGATGGCATTCAGAAGGTGTTTGGCTACTTGTTAAAAGTTAGCATCGTTTTCTAATCAGCTTGGTGGGGGAATTTTGTCAAGTTCTTCTTTTAGATGGTCATTAAATTGATCCCAGTCGACATCTCTATAGTTTCGTATAGGTTCATGATTGGTTTCTGGTATGTCTAGTTCTATGGTTGATAGGATAGGGACGTGATTAGTAGCTGGGTCATGTAGTTCGGGGCTGGTGTGGCAGGTAATGAAACACTCAGCAGTTTGGTCAGTGTAGAAGACGTTGTTGACTCTTGTCCAATTCTTGGAGTTGGATGCTTGGAGGGTTGGCATGTCTTTGGCTAGTGGCATGAGCATTGAGTGGTCAGCGATTAGATCTATTAAGAGTTTAGCTTGATTGATGTATGCTGAGGTGAGTAGCTAGTTGTTTCATTCATCTTCCCAGAGTGGGTGGTGGTGGTTGAAGTCGCCCAGCCATATGATGTGGTCCGAGTCATGTTGGAGTAGCATTCGGGAGTTGGATTCGAGGAAAGATTGGAGTTTGGTTTCCATTTCGTGTGAGTTGATGTTATTGTAGATGTTGATGATGGTACAATTGCTGAAAGGGCTGTATAGTTGGATCGCTACTACGTCTCTTGATAGGAAGGGTATTTGTTTCCAGCAGTTGGTATCGAGGGAGCAGGATATTAGTGTGACTGATCTATATCGTGAGGATTTATCAGTAAAGCGTGTTGTGAGGTATACAGGATAGAACGAATTAGGGCAGATGGTGTTCTCAATTTGGTTGACATGCAGTTCTTGTAGGGCATATATATTCCAGTCTGATATGTGGGGCCCATTGAATAGAGAGTGTTGTGTGACGCGAGAAGTGTTGAGGTTTTGTTGCCAGATCTTGAGTGTGGTGTTTTTAGTCCCAACCATGGCGTAGTTTGAAGTCTAGGTTGGATATCAGAGCGTCGATGCTTAGGGAGGAGTGAGAGGAGGGTAGGGAGTGGAAGGAAGCAGATGATGCAGGGTGTGTTGGATTTGTGTTGGGTAGGTTGGTTGTTTTATTGTTGACGTTGAAGGTGTTGTGAGGGCATGAAGGGGAGGAGGGATTGGGAGTAGCCAATGGTTCTCTGTTGCGTGGTTCTGAGCAATGGCATTGCTGATTTTTGTTGGTGCATTGGGAGGCGGGGTGAGCGGGAAGGAATTGGAAGAGGTCTAGCTGGGTTTGACGCAGAGGAGGTGGAGCTTGAGATGTCGCATTGAAGCTGGTGTGCATGGTGCGCATGTATGGTAGTGAGCGGCCTTTAGGGGGTTTGGTGACTTGGGTCCATTCCTCGTTGGTGGGGAAGTATGGCATAAGATTTTCTGGGAGACAGATGTCGATGCCTTGGCATCTGCGTTTGAATTCAGGGCAGTCTCTGCTGTAGCTTGGGTGACTGTCTTTGTGGCAGTTGATACAGAATTTTTTCTGGGGGTGAGGATAGCGAGATGTGAAGTGGGGGTCTCCGCAGGAGGCACATGTGTCAGATTCGGAGGAGCAGTTTCTTGCTATGTGACCCCATTTTTGGCATTTAACGCATCGCGTTGGTTCTGTCTTGTCCTTCCTTGGAAATAGTTTTTGTTTGTCGATGTATAGACTGTTGAATGAACTCGTATTACATGGTAGTAGTTCATTTATAGTAGTTAGTTCACATGCACTTCATGTAGCATATATAGCTTTCAGACTCAGTCATCTGAGTTCCAATTTACTCTTGACTAGCAACCGCTATCATCACTGAGTTACCACCCACAGCAGGTAAGCCAAGTAACTACGTACTGCATGCTTCCGACAGGTTATGAGCCCTGGTGATTGTGCTGTGCGACTTGTTCGCTGCTATCACTTGGTTTCACCTACTCCCACCCTCAGATGCGCTTTGTGCTCTTTGGTGCAGTAAGTCGTGTTCTAATGCATCCTTACGCTTGAATATATGCGACATGTTGCGCCCTATGCGTTCTTACACTTGGACATATGCAATCAGATCCTGGACATAAGGGGAGACTGAGTCTCACCGGTCCAAGGACTCTGAGAGCGTAATGCGCGCACCTACGCCCCTTCCCTCTTCTCTCTTTATTCTAGTTGGAAGTTAACTGATGCCTCTCTGTCCTAGACCAACCCTTTCTCACTATGTCCTCCAAGATCGACACCTCCAACGCCAACAAGGTCCCTGACCTCACTGGCCCCAACTACCTCAAGTGGCACTCCCTCATGCAAGCCTACCTCCGTACCCTTGGCGCCTTCTGGGCGATTACTACTGAATGTCCCAATGAACTCACCAAAGGAGAGTCCGACCAGGTTCTCAACCAGTCGCCCATCGACGACTGGCACACTGCCAATGAGAAGGCCCTCGGCGCCATGGTTCTCAAGATGTCCCCAGCCCTCGCCCACCCCTTCTATAATTCAGACTTGGCCAAGGACATCTGAAATGCCCTTGAAGCAAAGTTCTCCACCCCGTCCACCGCCTCCAAATACTTGGAGTTTAAAGCGATGATGGACACCACCATCCCAGAGGACCAGCACCCTCAGGCTGCGTTCTCGAAGTTAAAACAACACTTTGACCTTCTCTGGACCTACCAGAATGAGGTCCCCGCTTCCCTCCAGTCTCTTATTGTACTAGCAAAGTTACCGCGGTACATGGACGTGTTCACTCAGCTTTTGAACATGTCCACCTCCAGCACCTCCACCTCCTCTGTAAAAGGAAAAGAGAAAAACAATGAGGATCCAACCAAACTCCCCACTCTCGACGAGATCGAGCGGATGACCCTTGTGGCTTGGCAGCAGTACATCTCAAAGCGTAAGCCCAGGCAGGACAACCATGCAAGGAAGATTTTGGCTGTCAAACGTAAGCCTGCAAACCCCCAGTTCCAGCAGCAACAGCAGCAGTGCCCACAGGGGCAGCAGCAGCAGGGGAGGAACCGGCAGCAGCAAGGAGGCCTGCAGCAGAAGAAGAAGAAGACCACCCGTGGTCAGCGCTCTGCACAAGGGCAAGCGAAACAAGACGCTCACGCCCAACGTCGCAAAAATGCGCACTTCAATGACGCCGGCCCCTCCTTTGCCTTCTCTGCCGCCACCATCATCGATCCCACCATTGTTGAAGCTGGCCCCTCCGTCATCAACCCTCGCCGACTCGCTCACACCACCGGTGAGGCACACTACGGCCCACCAGCTTTTCTTCAGACGAAAAATGCAATATCTCTCGCTCGACATCTTGAGATTACTCCCACCATTGAGACAGTAAGATGCCTTGATAAGGTTGCAAACCGACAACTCACTCGCACCCCCATCGTCAACTCTGGTGATTATGATTTCGGCGCCCCCAGTCCCTCTTGTCCACCCAACTACAAGGATTACGAGATGGATTCACCAATCCACCGTCTCTCCCCGTCCTTCTCTGCCACCTTTGGCATGGACGTTCCCTCCTACGAGGATGCAATGGAAGACGATTTGTCTTCGCTCCTCAACCGCCTCCACCAGCCCATTCAACCCACCACCCTCATTGAAATGGATAATGAAGACACTGTCTCGATCCACTCTGGTCAGGCAGAGGCTGGGGAATTTTATACCAGCCAGGACGACTTCTACGCCCCAGAAGAGGAAGAAGTCGAAATACCATTCGAATATTATTTCGACCTGGATGAAGGATTCGAGGATAGCATGTACGTCCATTCCTCGTCCCTCTCACATCTCTCAGACACTGATGAGCAATTACCTTATTCGCCACAGTATGTAGACTTTATTCTATTGTCTGTAGTAGATAGTGATGAAATGGACATTGTCTCTACGCTTCCTTACTCCCTGTGTGACGGCTGTGAGAACCACAACACCAAAGGAAAAGAAAAAGTATATGCTCAAAAAGAAGACACAGAAATGTGGCTCCTTGATTCTGGAGCTTCAGCTCACTTTACCAACAATTTCGATGCTTTCGTTGAGTATCAGGCCTACCGCGAACCTCGCTACACTCAAACTGCAAATGGTAAAGCACCAGTCTTAGGCAAAGGCAGCGTCCTCATTCGTTACAAGGAGAACGTTGTGTGATTATTGCCAACAATTTATATGCCAGATTGTACCATTAACCTGATCTCTCTTGGCACACTCCTAAAATACAACTGCCTGCATGCAAGAAGCACGAAAGGCTTCATGCATGTCATCGATGACTGCACCAAACGTGACTTGATCAGTTTCCACTCTCATGGAAACAGTACTATATACTGGGTAAGAGCCCCTATCATCCATGATCACACACGAGTGAATATCGACATGATCGCCATTGATTATGAGCTGCTCCATCGCTGCCTTGGACACCCTTCAAAGGATGTCTTGAGAGCTGCATGAAAACACATTAGAGACTTCCCAAGCATGACTATCCCGCCTGTGGAACCAGTTTGCCCTGGCTGTCAGCTAGGCAAACAACCCAACTGACCCTTCGCTGCGAACGACGTTCATGCAAAGAAACCTTTTGAACTTGTACACTCCGATCTGAAGTCTTTTGAGACTGAATCATATCACCGATTGAGGTACATCATCGTCTTTTATGACGATTACACGTCCCAAGGATGGATTAAATCCCTCCGAACAAAGGACCAGGCACTTGGTGCCACTAAAAAGTTCATAAAGTACATCAGCAATCAGTACTCCGCCTCCATAAAAGGCTGGATGTCCAATGCAGGGGGAGAGTACAAATCAAAAGCCTTCGGGCAATTGATGTGCGACAATGGTATTCATATTTATGAGTCTGCGCCCCATACCCCACAGCAAAATGGATGTGCTGAGCGATTTATTCACACTTTAATGGACAAAGCTCAGGCAATGTGTCTTCACACCTGCCTACCTGATTCTTATTGGGAGTTTGCTATTCAGCATGCGGTACATGTGTACAATCGCACTCCCAAACGAGGTTTAAATTGGAGGACACCTCATGAACTATTAAATAAAGTTCCTCCTATGATCTCTCATTTACACATCTTCGGATGCGCCGCATATGTTCACCTCCCAGTGGACACTCGTGGGGGTAAGCTGCAGCCCAAATCGCAGCTAATGATTTACCTTGGCATTGCCCCAGGAAATGAGTGCAATTATCTATTCATGCGCCCCAACAACACACTACACATGTACATGCATGCCACCTTTGATGAGAATCTATTCCCCTGGTGCTCAGGGGCTCAGCCGCATGAGCTGGTAAGCGCACCTCCGCAACCCCACAAGCACCCGAGAAATCCCTCGCATCCACATTTAAATGAGGAAAGCAATGATGATGACTTGCCAGGCCACTTTGAGCGAACACGCCGTGCCCCTTCAAACCCAAGTCCCCTACCTCCTGAGTGAAATCCTTTGCCCGAACCAGTTGCCCCAAAATGGACACCCTCTCCTCCTCGTACCCCCCTTAGGAGACTTCCTCCCTTGGATGCCCCTTCTACTCTACCATGCCAATCTGAGCGAATCAGGCAACCACCTCGCCGACCTGGCAACATTTATGGAGAGCGCCACAACCCGGTGCAACAGATTAAAGAAATTGAGTGTGACTCGCGCTGGAAAGACCTAACCGGTCAATCCACCCCTTCTGCACCAGAAACACCCAACATTCCCGGTGCCATGCCTCCATCCCCCACTCCTTCTGAGGACAATGTCAAATGCATGATCTGGGAAGGGGGAGACACTATGGTAGTATACCTATGTGCAAAGGCAGTACCCCTTGATGAAAGGCCTAATAAGCCCAATTACCGAGAATGGTCCTATAAAGACCTACTACACCTACCTGAATCAGAGCAAAAGCAATGGCTCAAAGCATGCGAAACAGAATTAGACATGCTGAAACAACGCAAAGTCTTTGAGATCTCTGAACACCCCACTGGCCGAAAGGTCATTAAGAATCGCTGGGTTTTTGATGAAAAATCTGATGGCCGTAAACGTGCCCGACTCGTAGTGAAAGGTTTCTCGCAAGTAGAAGGTCTTGACTTCGATCAGATCTTCAGCCCAGTTGTTAGATTCAAAACCGTGTGATGTATGCTCGCCCTAGCCGCCTTAGAGAACTGGCATTTATCCGGCCTCGATGTGCGATCTGCCTATTTATATGGCAAATTAGATGAGGAAATTTATATGGAATTCCCAGAAGGCTTTGCGCCTCCTCATCTCAAGAATAAAGTTCTCCGATTACTCCACGCCCTATACGGGCTTAAACAAGCAGGCCTAGCTTGGTGGAACAAGCTCAATCAATCAATGAGAGAACTAGGCTTTGAGCGACTGAAGACAGACACCGGCCTCTTCATATACAGAGAAGCAAACCAAATCGTTGTAGCTATAATCTATGTAGACGATGCTCTCTTCTGTGGCCCCTCAAAAGCCTTTGTAGAAAAAATCAAGGCTGCCTTCATGAAAAGGTGGGAATGCCGCGATCTCGGGGAAGCACACGAATTCCTCCGAATGAATATTCATCGAGATGATCGCTGATTACACATTCATCAGTACGAATACCTCGAGAAAGTACTTGAGCGATGCGGAATGATCAATGCAAAACCTGCTCGTACACCCTTACCTCAAGGTTATCAACCTGAGAAGAATACAGCCCCTGTCAACACGGAACTTCAGACGCGATTCCAGACAGTAATTGGCTCGTTATTATACTTAATGCTTGGTACTCGCCCAGACATTGCTTATGCAGTCACACAGATGGCATGACAGTCTGCCAACCCATCACAGGAGCACTTAGACAAGGCCCTGTACATTTGCCGTTACCTACTTGGCACTCGTGATTACTCACTTGTATATGACGGATCTTCTGGATGCGGTATCACCGCTTGTACTGACTCCGATTGGGGAGCAGATCTGGAAACTCGCCACTCCCAAACGGGATTCTACTTAAAATTGGCGAATGGTGTTTTCCTTTGGAATTCACATTTACAAAAAACTACAGCCCTCTCTTCCACAGAGGCTGAATACATGGCTTTGAGCAATTGTTCTCGCCAAGTCATATGGGTTAAACAAATGTTTGAGGAATTAGGGTTCTACCTTAAGCCCATTCCTATTTGTGGTGACAATAAAGGTTCTATTTTTATAGCTAACAATCCTGTCACTGAACATTGCACCAAACACATACCCATACGCTACCACTTCGTACGCGACACTGTGACTGATCAGCATGTAGAGATCTTCTATATCGAAGGGACTGACAATCCTGCCGATATGTTCACTAAGAACCTCGGATATGTCAAATTCGAGCAGTGTAGATCTCAAATTGGTCTACATATCAAAACCGCAGTTAGCAGGACTAACTAGCGATATACTTCACTACCACCTAATATCTACGCGATCACCATGTGCTTAGCAAGGGGGAGTGTTGAACGAACTCGTATTACATGGTAGTAGTTCATTTATAGTAGTTAGTTCACACGCACTTCATGTAGCGTATATAGCTTTCGGACTCAGTCATCTGAGTTCCAATTTACTCTTGACTAGCAACCGCTATCATCACTGAGTTACCACCCACAGCAGGTAAGCCAAGTAACTGCGTACTGCATGCTTCCGACATAGACTGTTGTGTATGATAAGATTTGCTGGTCGAGGATTGTGGAAGGTGAACATGGCAATGGCATGCTGTTGGTTGGGGTCGCGTCGGTAGGTGGGTTTGATCCAGTGAGTGGTGATTATGGCATCCTCCTCCATTCCATTTTCTTCTTCAATCTTGTGGAGGAAGTTCGGATTATCAATGGGAGAGTGGATAGAGAGGTGGGGGACAACTGTGTTGTAGGAGCAGTCTCTGATGGTTGCCTGGAGTCTGAGTTTGTTGACCAGCTGCTCCTTGATTTCTCTGCTTCTCAGCCAGGTTGCTTCATCTTTGGTGGAGGTTTCTACTAGGAGAGGGCCGTTGCATAGAGGAGTGATCGATTTGATGATTATTGGTGGGGCTATGGGATCCCTTATAGCTGCGATAACTTCCTCAATCTTCTTTGATATCATGCGGGTGTCTTCTTTGTCTTTGTAGAGGTTTTCTCCAGGAAGTGGGGAGATGAGGACTTGTTTGGATTGGGTTTCAATATGTGCAAGGGTTTCTTGGATTGGTTGTGCGGTGGGGTTGGAATTTTTGATGGCAGAGCTGTATGTTTGGGCATGGGTTCTTTATGCTGGTTGGGCAGGGGGCACGGGGGTATTGAGTTTATCTTTGATTAGGTCTAGAGTGCAGGTTGCATTAGTAAGATTGTTGCTAATGAAGTCTAACGAAACCAGTATTTGGGTGATGGCAGTCGATTGGGTCTTGAGGAAGTCTACAGTTACATGTAGCTCGGCAATTTGGGGTGTGAGGGCAGCTAGGACTTTAAAGGAGATAGTTTCAGTGAGAAGGGTTTGGGCATTCAATTCTAAGAGGAAAGCTACTGCTCGTAACACTTCGGCAGCTGGCTTAGGTAATTTCCATGTTTGGGGAATATGGAGTAGTACCGTGAAAAGCTGGTGGCTTGTGTGGGGTTCACCGATTGGAATTAGCTGGGTGGAATTGAAGTAGGTGAGGCCATCTGAGGCATTTTTGACATCATAGCCAGAGTTTATGAGGTCTTCTTTTAACGTTTTGGTTGATTTGGAGCATGTTTGGATGGCAGGGGTTGGCTTATGGGTATCTTGGGTGGTTTTTGGAGTGGAGGAGGCAGGAATTCTACTCCTTCCTAGAGACATATGGGAGGAGGCGGCTTCGGCCTGTGAATCAGGGGTTGGGATTTGAGGTCTTGCTGGGTTGTAGGTGCTTCTTGGTTACCGAGTAGTTTTGGGATCCTTGGGCGGTGTCATGTGGTACGAAGGAAAGAAGCTTTTTTCTTGGTGCGTTTCTCAGTAATCAGTGTATTATCTCGATGCAGTTTAGACATCGGCAAGAAGGCATATGATTTAAACAAGTTGAAAAATGTCTCCACAAAAT
The DNA here is from genome assembly GCA_038092815.1 of Hortiboletus rubellus. Taxonomy (NCBI): domain Eukaryota; kingdom Fungi; phylum Basidiomycota; class Agaricomycetes; order Boletales; family Boletaceae; genus Hortiboletus; species Hortiboletus rubellus. The sequence goes on from JBBPRB010000145.1 coordinate 19,972, forward strand.
AATGTGGGTTACCAATATATTTATTGGTAAAGGTGCCTTCCTGTACACAGATATGAAATGTATCACAAGAAAAATAGGGAACTTGCAATGAAAAGAAAGGTAAACTGTTAAGTGTCAAGAAATTTAAGAAACAAGGAGTAAAATCCGAGTTATACACAGTATCTTTGTATGAAAGTGGCCATGAAGGAGGAAGTGGAGTTTGTCCAAGGTATTCAACAATGTCAGAAAACCCTTCTATGTCTTTCTCCTTCCTGAGGAGCTTGTTGATGCCTTCTTTGTCCAGGGCCTAATCTGAGGCCTTCATAAATCGCCTCACGCTCATCGCTAGATGTAGCAGATTTGATTAGTCTCTGTATGCAGCAGTGAACCTTGTAAGCAGGGTCATGGCAGTAGAGAGAACAATAATAGGCATCAAAAGAGTTGTTCCATGAGGATAGGTATGGTGGTTCTGTTTGCTGAACAAAACCCCATTCATCTGCCATAACATCTGCAGGTGGTAGCCAATTTGGCTCGAGTGAATGCTCAATCTTGAGATGAGGTTCATGGGAAGGAGGGAAGTGAGCATGATGAATAGTTTCGAAACCTTGAAAATGAATGCGAGTAGGAAGGGTGTCAATGTATTTCTTGACTGGGAAAGCCCAGCCAGCACCTTCATATGCAGAGCCGATTGTTTCACATTTATATATGAAACTATTGATCAAGGCCATAGACCTTAATCGGGACTTGCATGGTCTAATTTGAAAAGGTAAGACCATACAGTCGGCAGTGCACAACTCAGCTTCAGTCAGAGGGACGAGTTTGTCTGTCTGGTAGGTGTGCACGAGTGTTTTGCGAATGATCTCACCAGTTTCATCGTTGGCCACATATGTGTTCCACAATCTTTTTTTGATGATCCCTAGAATCCGAGGCTTCTGGAACTGTGCGAAGCACAGTTCCGTGATCTCTTGAGGGGAGAGACCATCCTCTTGATCGGGGTCCATGGGTAGCTTGAAGAGCTCCACATTCATGGGATCCATGAACTTGATGTAAGCGAAGTTCTCCCTGGCAGAGATAAGAGGGTTGGAAGGAATCTCGAGCGTCAAAATAGGCATTGGAGGATGATGACGAGGAGTGAGTATATGAAAGAGGTGGAGGAGGTTCCGGAGTGGACAGTGGAGTAGGAGGTGTAGATGATCATCTTTCAGTAACAAGTTCAAAGAAGGAAGTAGCTTCTGGTTCTGCGATCTCTATTATAAGGAGAGTCAAGGGAGGTTGGGAAGGGTGAGAAATCGACTGTCAGTTTAAAAAGGTGGGTGATTGTCCGTCCAGTGAGGTTATCTCCACAGAGGTTATTTCCACCTGATCAGAGGGGAATATATCATGTCCTCATATAACTTGAAAGATGCGAAAGGGGCATGCCAGATGTTCTTTGAGAGAAGTGTCTGGATCTTGTTACAATACTCGTCTATCAGATGACAGATGGAAGTAGTATTCACCTCGCTCTAAAGCACAATGGCAGAGCAGGCAAGGCAGATAGAATGGTACACCAGGTGGTACCAGATTATTGGTCTGTGCAGCAGCAGTAGCGCATGCACGTGAAGAAGAGGTAGGTCTAAGAGGGAAGGGGGCTTGCTCTTCTGGAGTGAATTCTGACTCATGTGGTTTCAGACGAAGAACAACGTTGTAAGGAACTGAAGTTCCTTGTGGTCATATCCTATCATTCCACCAACTTCCACATCGCTCCTAATCATATTCTGACAAATCCTAGTCCAACCCAATTCAATCCTAGTCCAACCCAATCCAATCCTAGTCCAATCCAATCCAATCCGATGCAACCCAACATTATCTGTCCATTTCCAGATCTCCGCACGTGCAAGATCTATCTGGATCTTTGTTTTTCATTCGGATTGATTTCTTTTGGTTTCATTGAGCTTTTGTATCACTTTGACATAGGCCTAGACCCTTTTGTTGTATTCCGCATGGTTTCTGTTTACCCATGAAGGGACAATGTTCTTTTTCTTTTGCTTTGACGTACTTGGTTACCAATTGATATTTCCCTTATTAGGAAGAGTCTGGGGTGTTCCCTTGACTATAAAACCCCTGTAGTGCAATGAATAATACATCTTTCACCCGTGTGCACTGATCACCCATTTCCTCACTATGAAGCTGTGTCTTTGCAAAGCTTGTCACTTTTCTGCTCATGTCCTGTTACAACCACTGGTATTTGCCCCTATTTTTCCTTATTTATCTCTATTTTTCTGGGCTTTCTACAAAGCATTTCGCTAAATAGCCCCTATCTCTCATTGAACTCACCACACTCATTCAATATCAACCACGTGACTATTTGGTCACATGATGTCACATGACATCATGCTCCCATGCTCAACACATGACACATTGGCTCGCCTTGCATGTATATAGCCATGCACAGCCTTCACCTCATGTCATACCATGTGGACACTTGCACAGCATCATAGCTATGCTCGTTACCATTGTGACTCACTCTGACTCATCATGACTCCCATGACTCACCATGACTCCTCACAACACAGCCATGCACTGCCATGCCATAGCATTGCATTGCCACAAGGCCATACTGTGACTCGTCCTGGCTCATCAACTACAGCCTCATCACTACCTTATATTCCATTGCACTGCCACACAGTCATCCTTGGCCTCATGTCATGCCTCATGTCCTTATTGTCATTCATGACTTACGACACGCACTGCCTCGTACTGCCTCATGGCTATGCTCAGCTATACTTATGACTCGTCACGACTATTCATGACTCATGCCTTATCTCTTATCATTCTTATCTATGAGTCACTCCCTTATCATGCCTCATGTGTTTCACATGTGCACTGCTATGCATTGCCTCCATGCCTCGTTCCCTCAGCATCCTCGGCTATGTCTCCTATTGCAGCCTCATGCACATATGGCTATGCAGATACCTATGCCTATTGCTATTCCTGTACGTCTCATGCCTATGGCTATACTTATGGCTATGCTTATCTCTAACACATGTATGCAATGTGCACACTGCCTTGCATTGCCTTATGGCTATGCCTTGACTCAGTATGACTCACACTGACTCACAGGGCTGTGCCCGGACTCTATATGACTCCTTATGACTCATCCTGACTTGTCATGCACAGCTAGTTACTATACATAGATACTATATAGTACCACAACATGTATATACTTTGGATAGTATATATATCAGGACCAACTCGACTGGCATCCCCAGTCTTGTCCTCCTGGAGTTCTCCCATAACCCATCTGTGCTTGACCAATTGGTTAACTAGTGTTGCTACCAACTAGCTCTAGTCAAGCACGCCTCTGAAAGGCCTTGCTAGGTACAGCAAGCCCCAGGTGGGTGTTGGTGTTTCATGTCCAGTCCTCGTTCTTGACCAGATCTCTCTTATCTCATCACCATCTCATCAAATCTGCTCCAGGTTTTTGGATTCTATCATTGAATGTATATTCCTACTTCCTTCTATCTCTACTTCACTTTCCAGATCTGTTTCTCATCATTTTTCTGGATTGGATTCGTCCAGGTTTAGCCCCTATATTTCCAGATTCCTTTCCAGATAGTGTAGTCAGGTCCTTCACCCCCACCAACCTCTTTAGAGTCCCTGGGATGAACCTATTCATACCCTTCTTTCTTATTTTCTAGTATTCCTCTTGCTATTGCAGTACAGACAGAACTAGTGTTTTACAACGTTTAGAGTCGCATAATGAAATGAAATCCAAGTCCCTAGAAAGAGCCAAAACTCCTCGCCTTTGTGACAGAGAATCAATCTTCCAGAAGCAGCAGCAAACTCAACGAGTCCATCTTCCTTTATCAGCGGAGGCGTCATAGCATAGTTAAATGCTGCGGCAACCATAGAGATCACCATGACGAATCCAGAAATCATCCATGAACCATAATGCATGAACTCAAGAGGCATTGGTACTAGTATAATGATGTCCTTTGTTCAAGCAGGGCTCATAACCTATTGGGACGATAGATATCCCAATTACGCAGGGGCAAGAAGGAATTATGGTATCAGTGGGAGCTACTCACTGATTGGTTATGGATGGTAACAATGGTTCTTCAGAATGAAGCAATAGTTGGGAGGACTAATGCTCAAGAGGTTCAGAGTGAGAGGAGGAAGGGAAGAACTCTCAGATAATGAGGTTTTTTATTGAGATAGGGAAGATGGGCTTAAGGCCTGGTCTTATATAGTGTTCTACACTATCCCTAAAACATGTTTCAAATATGAAACATGATGGGGGTGAAACATGTATCAAGTATGAAACATGTTAGAGAATGTGAAATGTATAGTAAAACGTGTAACACATCTTATGACATCATAAAACACCAGATAAGGGTGATGTCATAGTCTAGACCATGAGATAAATAACGCATGCACGCCACATCCGTGGCAACCCCCGATACGTGGGAAACCCGCTGGTGCGAACGCCAGCGATGCCAGCTATACA
>JBBPRB010000146.1:0-24433 GCA_038092815.1 Hortiboletus rubellus
CCATGCGGTTTGTATGCGAGTAGGTAGATAAGGAGGGGCACGCACGTGGAACCCGTCGATGCGCCCAGTTTGCTTGAGACGAGTGAGATGATCGAGAACTTTATTTTGCGACGTGCTGGCAGCCTGGGACGCCTTCGCCTCTTCTGTTCTCTGTCGGAGAGACGACGTCTTCCCCCGTAGCTCCTGGACATGAGCCTGGGCATCCTACAGATGCGAACAAATGCGAGTGATGAGCAACCTTGGCATTCAAGCTCACGAAGGGTGCTTACGTGAAAATTCTTCGCATGGGCCTGTATGTCCTTTTGCAAACTCGCTTTCTTTCCTTTCAAATCACTTAACTCATCGAGCTACAGCGCCGCATTGAGTCAAACGAGAGCCGGATCCACAAGCATGTTGTGCGACGCACCTTGGCCTGTTGTGTCGCTTGCTGCAGCTCAAAGTCGTCTTGGGCATTCTTGACCGCGTCTTTGAGACCGGCGGCCTTTGTCGCCAATGCATCCCTCTCGCTCGTCGCTACACCGATCCCTGCCTCTTTGCGTTGACCTTGTTAATCCACGGCTGAAGCTCTTTTTGCTTGACCTCGATCTGATCGTGGAAAACCTGTGTCTTGTCTGTTACAGGTGCAGGGCGTCAGTCAGGCTAGGGGAACGATGCTCATGTATGACGCACCCTTTAAACTATCTCGAATACTCTCGAGAACATCCTCTTCCTTCTTCAGGTTTGCCTCATGCTTGTCGATCTCTGTCCGTTTCCGATTGATCTTGGCGGTGCTCTCTTCGATCGTGCGCTCAGCTGCAGCTTTAGCTTGTTCATCCTATATGGGTAGTTAGACAATTTCCGTGAGGATCATACAGCAAAATGGAGACAAAAGAGCGCACCTCCTGAAGCGTCTTCTTCAGCTTCTTCCCCTTAGTGTTGGCATGTTTGCGTCGTTCTTCAAGCCCGACAGCCTGCTTCCCGTGCGCAGTTTGGTCTTTGATGGCCTCTTCAGCTGCAGCTTTTACCTCCTAATCGGGTGGGAGAGGTATGACGAGTGATTGAGACATAGGATCTGAAATAATCACAAGCGACGAACCTCGTAGGCCGTTTCATGTTCCTGAAAGTGCTTCTCCAACATCTCTAAATGGGTAATGTCATCCCTGTTCCTCTCTGTTTCAGCGTCTAGCTCTTTCTGGTATTTCGCCTATACACGATCATCCTCAGCCCCCTGCGGGCGACGCAAGACAAACAACAAGTGACTCACGATCTGCGCGCTAAATCTGCCCTCGTTCTCCAAACACTTCCAGAGATACCACTGCCAAAGCCGACTCTGTGCTCTTACGTGGTCGTTGCACAACCTCAGGTAATCCAGCGCTTCCTCCCTCTGTGCCTCTAGTGCGTTCTTCTCCCGCTCGACGATGCGGAGCCGGTTCAGCTTCTCGCTACGTTGTTCGGTGAGTGCCTCTACCTGTGCAAGCGCCTCTTCGATCGGGGTCTTGTATGAAGAGGTACCAATGATGTCTTCAAGGTACTCGAGCAACCCATCTTCGTGCTCGTTCTGAGCTTTTGGCTTCATCTGCGCAATCGACTCGACTTCCCCCTGGAAGACGGACATCGAGGTCAGCTGCGAACAAGAGAGAAGGCGGGCAGTCTTCGCGAGTGGAATTACCTGCAGGATAAGGAACCGTTTATGATCGAGATCAATCCCCCGACCTTTGAGGAGCGTCTGTACCTCCGTAAAGTTGCTGGCGCGTGCATTGATTGTGTATTTGCTCGAGTTGTTCTTGTATGCTATCCGCGCCACAACCAGTTGGGAGTTTGGTACCACCTTGTATGCGTCGGGACCAGGCTATGGGGCGCACTGTCTAGTGCTGGATAAATTTGGACGATACAAATGCAAACGACGGGCTCCATTTCCTCGTTCAGATACCGACAGCATTGATGCTGATGGTGCTTGGCGAGTGAAACGCATCTATGGTTTTGTGAACGGTTGGATGCCTGCTTTGACTATCAATCTCCGTTGCAACAATGATTGCAAACTGCTTACCAACGGTGGCGATACTAAAAACATATCCTATGTCGTCTCCCGTTCGCAAGCCTTCGTCTCCGCTGTCTCCGCACGGGCGGTCATCTTCTTTGAGTCAGACAACCCCGATATCGGGTTGGTGTTTCGTCAGGGTCGGTCTTGGGGAGATCTCAATGACCAAGGTGGAAGTGAAGGCAGGGGATCGGATCAAGAAGGGTGACGAGATCGGGTCGTTCCACTTTGGCGGGTCGACGTAGTTGCTGTTGTTCCGCCCCCAGACCAAGTTGACGCTGTTGCCTGAACCAGAGGATCCGGGAAAGGCGAGGAAGGTCGGCACGTTGTTCCATGTGGATAACGAACCCTGGCTAACGTGGCAACCGTCGGGCGAAGTTTGTGTAGGAAAACAGACGCGTATGGCCAATCCAAAGATAAATCTAGGTACAATTACATGTCGAAGTCGTACGTATATAGCCATAATTCGAAATGCTTTAGGCCCAGACTAGTAAGCGACACCTTACGAAACAAAACCGATAATTTTACCTCCCAAATGTCACCCTACATCGCTCTCACAATAACTTCGCTAGCCAATTGTCGGGGTGTGAAGTCCAATCCTTCCTTGGGGGGTGATAAATCGATCTCAGGTCGTGATAGTAAAGTTGGACGTTCTAGTTGGACGTTTATCAGCGCTTGTATGAGTCAGCTATGTAACAATGAGCATCTCGCTCCGATATGAACCTGGTCCCATAGCCAACTCACCATTCCCCCACCAGCCACTTTGTTCGAATCATGCCTCTGCTTCCACAACAGCCATAAATCAACTTCCCAACCTGAAGGAGCCCAGTGAGGGTCTGGGGGCTTCACTGTTGCATACGTACACAATGGTAGGGGCATAGGAAGGCTTATCCAAAAGTGGATTAAGCAAAATTACCACATAGGCTATCGGAGACTTCAAGCGATAACGTTACTCGTCTGCTTTGTAGATGCGGCCTTGCCAGTGAGATGCGCGGCGGCCCACTGGCCCGGAACGCACTTGAAATTTAACCCAGGGCGGTTACAATGCTCGCCGACCGGTCACTGGTCTTGTTCTTGGCTTCGAGTTTAGCATGAAAACGGGACGTTACTCGCGTGCTCCACCACTCCTCGTCGACTCGATGAAAGATACAACTCGTGGTACCACTCCTACGGACAACTCCTCCGTCCGACTCGGAGGACGCTATTCATCATCTGCTCCTTCAGATACATCGCTCGCGGTTAGGTCCCGTGCAACCGGTTCGGTTGACTCCAAAGGGCCAGGCAATGAGGCAAGGGTCACCTCTGCAATGTGGCCCACATTCGGAGCGGAATTTCGGAACACAACATTCTGAAAGGACTTTCATGCAGCCTTATCTCGAGGTGCGCTCTCATTCGACTTTTCGATTCGCGACGCCGTTTACTTACTGCGACGTAGACATCCCCAACTGCTGGAGACGGAGCTCGATATGGATATGCTATACTCTTACATCGCATCACCCCCAGTAGTTGCGGGTTTTCCTGCCTTTGCACGGGGCATTGCCAACAAGGAGATTCCTCACAGGGCCGATATCATCTTTGGAATTCATGCGAGGCTATTGAAGGAACCTCATCGTTTGCCGTTCCCGAAGGTGTTCTAGCCCAACCTAGAGGCGCGTTTGTTGAGCGGGAATTTCTGATTCTGTAAGATTAGGTGTGATCAGCCATACGAACCTTGCAAGCAAGACGATACATGGACTTGGCGGAGCACCTCGGCTCATCTAGAAGGCTGGTCGAAAATTCGCGATGCCTACCGGGTGTCAGTGTTGAACTGAGAGGCAAGAATTTGATCTTTTCAGTGTGGAGATAGCTTTTTGAATGTAATTGAATCCGGAACATTGAATGGTGCCCTGGCGGTCATACCGCCAGAAGTAGAGGACGTCACCTATCATGCTAGATAGGTAACTTGAACAAGCCATCGAAGAAGTGACAATACGCACCAACGACAATGAGACCAATTACATGTAGGCGAGCGGTTAGGGGCCGGCCGAATGTCTTCAACCTCGAGCTCCTCGAGGAACAGTAGCGCAGTGTTGGGTGCTTGTACGAACACAGGGTATAACTCCTTCTCGGCCTGTATTCCTGAGCTACGTGAACCAATCAGTATTCATCACGACATAGTGCGCTTAAATCATACTATTTTTGAGAGTCTCCTTGACTTCGTGCGACTTTCCCTTCATGCCCTCGACTGGGGTCTGATCCTCGTCGTTGCAGATAGGAAGGACCTTGTCCAAACATCGCTGAAACCAGCGCGTCTTGTAGGCCTCGTCGACTGATTTTCGCGACTTTCCAGTGCAATCCACGAGGAGGTCCTTCAGCATTTCGTCGAGGCCACATCCTCGAAACTTTTCGACAACTCGCGCGATCCACGGCCGAACATCGGACACTCTATACGCAAATGCTGGGACGGGGTAAAGCAAGACGGAGCTGAACACTCACTGTATGCCGACAGTACTAATGTGCTCGCTGAATGTCGCTGAACCTTTTCCTTGTGGCGTGCTCTGCAAAGTAGAGTGAGGATGGCTGACTTGTGGCCTGTGTGGCGAGATCGTTGGATCCTGAGCCATACTTGAGCTGGCTAAATGAGCTGAAAGCCCGGAGGTGCTATCGAAGACCGAGATTACACGCCCGTACAAGGATACTAGTACGTGAGTCCACAGAGCCTCTTGTGTGATCTATGTAGCGTCAACCTATTTCAGGCCCGCTGAGCCGTATCGTAATGCACCACGTGACCACGCGCGATACCGTGACCGAAGTTGCTACACACGCCGCCAGCTGAAAGGACCAAGGCACCCGAAGTCTCCGTGAATATCGTTCGTGGCTAAGAAGATGAGTGCTTAGAGGGCGAGCACTAGGACCTGATCAGCGTAAAAGTAGAATTTTATGACCTTGACCTCGACTCCCTGCAGATATGTCAAAAGGATTATGGGAAGGCTGTTCAATGTATATCGGAGTGATGTGAATTCGGCTCTCTGGCATTATTCACCGGGGTACAACGAAATATCAATCCACGGACTCAGAGCTTTAGACCCCCTCCCATCCGTCCAGCCTCCTACCGACTCGTGCCGACCTTTCTTATTCTTATTTATAGGGCCACCCCTTCCCTTTTCTTCCATCCATTCAAGTAAAGTGGGCGGATCTGCGCGTTCCAGGAGCGTGGATGGATGTGGGACAACCATGGCGTGCTACAGGTTCACCTGCCAGTGATCACAAAGGTGCTTCCAGCTCCACCTTGCCTGTACGTACTTCCTTGCCATATCCAAGGACCTGCGAGGGCCGGTAATTGCAATGCCTTGCGAGCGACATTCTCCCTTACGGAGGGTAGAAGCCCGAGGGGCCACGGTGCCATGCAAGTGGTCGCCTTGGAACCACCTTGTCCATATGGGGATGAGTGTAAGGGGAGCGAGTAAAGAGGCCCACTTGCCATACGCAATTTTCCTGGGTTTCCAAGAGCTTTCCCCAGTGTGAAAAGCAAAAGTTGAACTCGTCCGGCAAACAGCCGTTTTTGAACAACTGATACGACACGGTCCATGTGTCATCCTGGTCGACATGTTGTGGTGCGATGTAGTTCCAGCAATGGTAGGCCGTGATTCCATAGCTACCAAGCACACACGCCTCCATCCCGAGTTCCTTCATGTCCCTGACCACGGACGGCGCATGTGGCTCGAGCCTTGCTAGAATGCTTTCAATGTCCTATCGGATCGTGGTCAGATTGTCGGATTGTGAACCCTGACGACAGACACAAGCAACGAAACCAGACGGACCGAAGCATAAGCGAAAAGGGTGGCAATGTCCTCCAGGCATAGGACTGTGCTTGCAGGGTATGGCGCATAACCGTCCCCGGGTCGTCCTCCGGGTGGCTGCCGGGACCCGATGGGACGCATCTCGCCATAAGCCCAGTCAGAAAACGTTTTGCGGCGCTTTAACGTTGCTGTCAGCCTCTTAATTTTGGCTTGGTTTTCTTCCAGGCGCTTGATATCCTCCTCCTGGAGTAAGTTGAACATCACCCCAGCGACCTATGCACACGTCAGATCGTGGTCGGTTTATTTCCACCAGTATGGGTACCAACCCGGTCTCGGGTATGGTTGTCGACCAAATGGAAGACCAGCTGTCCACAATGGTCGTATATTTCCTGATCGAACCTGATGGGATGCAGGTCAAGCTGGCTCAACGGCACACGATTTTCCGTCTTTCCGTTCGAATTTTTTGTCTGCCATCGTGTCAAGCGCTGCGGGATGAGTGACGGACGGTAGGCATACCAGGGGGCTTAGAGAATCATGCTTCTCAGGGACGACCAGCTTGTTCCGTAACTCGTCCTTCAATCTCTTCTCGTTCACTGCGAGGTACTGTACGCATTTCTGCGAATCATCCAAGTGAGCGCAAGCCTGACACTGTGCGTCGTTAGGATCCTCTTCGGGGTTCCGGTTCCGGTTCCGGTTCCGATGTGCGTCGCTCTTGTGATGCTTACGGCCCTCCCTTAATTTTCGGCTTGCGCTCAATATTTCCTTCAGACCAGGGGATAAGTTCCAACTCGACCAGCTTGGTTCTGTAAGCCTGCATATCGAACGATACATCCTTTTTATATCTCCGGCTGCAAACTTTCGGAAGGTCATGGCTCCTTCCAGGGGAAAGGGACATGCTCACCGTTACCTCCCTCGTTTCCGCGACAGCAGGGAGCAGCCAGTCAAAACACGCCGAAATGAAGTTCTGCTCTGAGCAAAGAAAGAATATCGAGTGGGGCTTTATAGCCATCGGAATCAAGTGTCTGTTGGACAGCACTGTCAGAAACTCGCGAGCGGTGATACGCGATCCTTCCGCGTGCCCCATAGGCTCTGCAAGCTCCTTCATCTCGTCCAAGATCATTTCTGATGACCTTAGAACCAATCCTTCAGAGAACTTGGCTAGGCAAAGCAGCAGAGCTTCCCTCCACTGGTACTTTCTGAAGCTGCTTTGCATAAATTCGGAGCGGTTAGCAATTTTCATCCACTCCTTGCCGACCCTCAGGATGGTGCGTGCAAGGCCTGAGCTCTGATTAGGAAGTAATATCAGTACCAGCATGGCCAACTGAAAAACGCGGCTCGAGGAAAGAAGTGGCGGGACTCTAACTCACGTGAACGTACTGTTCGAATTCCTGTCGGAATCTCTTACTCTTTCTATCTTGTCTCATCTCACGGAGGACCTGAATCGCATGCTGTTCTGTTTTCTGCATGGATCAAATCGTTAGACAAAGATTCAGACGCGTTCACCACCGGTAAATTGTGGAAAGCCACACCTCGCATGGATCCGATAAGAAGAACTCCTCCAAAGATCGTGCCCATCGCGAGATCATCACACCTACGTCTTGCACTGTTTCCGAATGCCATCGATGAGGCCCGCGTCGTGCCCTTAATTTCATCCCCCCGGGCGCCCCACTGTCCTGTTCCAATCCCGATTGGGGGTCCGGTTCCGAGTCCTCTCCTGCGATGTGGTCGCAGGAATCCGTTACGAACGGGCTTTCCATTGCTGCGTGCTTTCATCCAGCGAACTCGCAATCAAATCAAACTGGGGTACAAAAAGAAGAGCAAGAACCTACGTCAACCCCCCCGTATCCCCCGGCCCTCGCCTCCGTGGTAACGTTGGACAACTCCAGCCAGAGGTTCCGGCACACCACCTGTGCTCTCTCGTTCGCGTCCAGTCGGTCTGGATCGATTCCGATCTCATGCAGATACGGTACAACCAAGGAGCCCTGCATTGTCGATGAGCAACCCTCGTTCCGGATTCCCAGGCGCCCTGGTCCCTTACCGCAGAAGCGTCACGGTAGAACAAACCGCAAACGTTTTCCACCCACACTTTCGTTTCCTCTTCATTTTTGCAAGGATAAAGCACGCGCCTCAGCGTAGCAATGTACCATTCTGAGAAGCAACATTGGTCGAACATCGTGAGTGCAGACATGCTTCTTTTCCTGGGGAATGCCTCAGACTGGGGCGGGATGTAAGATCAGATACGGGCACGGTTTCTCGGATTAGTATCTTTTCCGGGTCTCGGGCGTCGCCAAAATTTCCCAACTCCGCTGCTTCCGACACCCCCCAGAGCCCGGGATCCAGAATTGTCCACCCCAGCCGCCCGTGTAGATTATCCCAGCGGTATTTCACCACGCGCTCTACCTCGTTGCTTCTCATGCCGGGGTAGACCCCGGGAGGATTGTTCGTCACGGCATTTGGAATTATTTTCTGACCCCCTTTCCCCCTGGGAATTGAATATACCAATAAGTCCCGTTCCTTCGTCCTCGGATATAGAAACGATGCAGCTATGCTAATTACAGACGCGTAGAACGTATACCTTTATACCTTCTATTTATCTGCAAGAGTTAAACCGCGAGGATTGTCTCGTCCCCACATGAGACCCTCGCTTTCGTCTTCCAGATTGGCCATCATGGTCCCAGTTTCAGTAGCAACCTCGGTGGCACCAAACCTAACGTAACCTGAACTGGGCTACAGTTTTGGCAAGCAAGCAAGCACACGTGCCCGCAGACCGTCGTATCTACAAGCTTGTACATGCTTGCGCGCTTGTATGCAGGCAGGTGTGTGATGTGTAGGTTGACACATGCGAAACTCTCAGTCAGTGGAGGGACAGCATCAAGATGTAGGGCTGGGTAGTGGACTGCTGGTGCATGTAGGTGGTGACAAGGCAGCGGGAACCTGCTTTGAGGATGCATGGACCGTCACCAAAATCGTGCACATGATGACTAAAAATCGCCCTTATTTTTGTTGTATGGAGCCGGCATGCGATCTGCTTGGCAAAGAAACGGGAAACATTCAGCACCGTTGGCCATATATTTCAAACATATATGTGATTTACTGAACGTCATAAGTTTGGTCATGGAAGCCATGAAGTTTTCGAGGCACCAGGAACGGCGTGGGAAGCTAACCAGGATTCCGGAGCTTGAAGCTCCGCCCAAAAAAGTATCCTGCAAGGCTTATTCAATTTTCTTCCCAAGTCAAACTCGTTCGCCAGCGGCGTCAAAGGCAAAGGTGATCTTACATGGAGATGCCTACCCAGGAGGCCATGCATCCATGATGTGTTCGATCGCTTTTATTCTTCTCCCACCCGCCCTTTTTAAGACCCAACCATCAGGATGGGTCTGAGGGATCCGCCCCCGACCATGCCCTCAGTGAGAGGTGTTGTCTGTATTCTATCATGTGACGCCTTGGGTATCCATCCGAGGTGTATTGAGTGACATCCGTCGCTCATGGCATAACAGGGTAACAGATTCATCATCGCCGGTGGCTTCGAGGACAAAGAGAATTGGACACAGAGACACCTACCCAGGAGGCCATGTGCTATGTGTTCTGATCCTTTGCTTCACCAGTCGCCAGACTATGGTCACGGGTGTCATTTAATATGGGGGTGACCTGGCAAGCAGATGCCTACCCAGGCGGCCACACATCCTCGACATGTTCAGTCCCTTTTCTTCAGAGTTACCTTTTTCCACTTTTGACCCCGACTACCGATGGCATCAGTCAAGGTGGGGTCTGAGGCCTCTGCATCAGACCGGGCGCAAAGAAGTGGCATGGGTATCTCTGCATGCGACACCCAAGATGATCGTTCAGGGTGTATGAGATGGCATCAGTCACCGAGGGCAGGGGGAGAACCTCAATTTTTTTCGCTCTTTGTTACCTTTCATACCTTCCTACTCATCTTCTGTGACCCACAAGACCAGTGTGTCTGAGTTGGCAAGGAGATGACAACGGGGGTTTGAAATCCCACACGCACGGTTTTGGACCTTTCGGGAGCGGTTCCGGCGGTTCCGAGGCTCGTTTCCTTTAGTTCGGAAGGAGCCTGCGGGCTCCAGACCGACCTATACTTGGTCACCATGGTTGGAATGTTTCCCTGGAGGCAGTTGTGAGAGAGATAATGAAGCAATGAAGGAACTAGACACAGCGCTGTACGGTCCAATACTTCTGGATGCCGCAGGCATTGCGGCATTCCGGTTTCCGGACTGCTCTGAAGCTTTTCCCGTAGATCTATCGTGGTGGAAGGGGCATGCGCATTTTCCTGAGCAATTTAGAAACAGCAATCAATGCCAGCCTGAACTTTCCAGGCTGTGGGGGTGACAGGATTTAAGGCAGGTGCCAGAGTTTCCCAGAACTACCCTATGATATCTAGGAATGGAAGCTGAGTGGAACCTCTCACATCCAACCGCTGCATTGGGCAAGGAGAGGATGTATATACCACTGGCAGAGGTATACTTGCTTGTACAGTGTTCCTTGAAATCCTATATCCATAAACATGAAAAGGAAGAAAGAGGGAATAGACGAGAGCAAAGTGGGAAGTTAGCAGCATGATCAAACCAGTGCTTCCGACGGCTTCCGGCCCTTCCGGCGGGAGGAAAAGCCCCCAGCGTTTCCCCCGGGTACGTGACTCCGAACACCACCGACAGCATCAGGCTGTACGCGCATCAGAACGGCACCGTGCATCCAGGTCATATACTCTAGAGGGCATCATTTGAGCTTCCTTGGGATTGCTATCAAGATCCAGTCCCCGAGAAGTCCACGCGGATCAAGTTCCCGGCGCCGCTTCCACAAAGCCCCAGATTCTCCTGGGGTGATTGTGTGATCATCCAAGCCACACATCGATGTCCATATACATGGCAACCCGGGGAAATATTTCAACGCAGTCAATCATCACCTCGAGGGAGTACAGAATGAGAGGAGGGGCAACACCAAGTTCAGTATATGGCTGGAACTAAGTTTTCCAACCTGGGTAAATTCCATTATCCATTATTTCCGATCCAAATTCTGAATCTTCTTCGAGGGTTACCCCCGGAACTGCTGTAACCATGACATGATTGTATCTATGTCTTCCAAAGCTTCCGTCTTGTTCAACGAGAGTGCCTTCTCGAGATGTTCCATCAGGTCTGCATGGTGATTGCGCAGTGCGACCTGGATATCCTCACAGGTTTCATGCAGGAAATTCATAAGCTATTCACCTCGGCATCAGTGGAAATTTCTTTCTCCAGGGAGCTGAAAGATCGTACGTCCTCGAACCCCTCTAAAGCGTCCTTTTCAAGGAAGCGAACCTGGTCGAATTTAATCAAGAAGTGTGAAATGTCCTATGCATGAAACAAAAGGGACAGAGGTGAATGAGGGGGTTCCAGCTTGGCCGACCGTGATCTTACCGGTTTCGGCATGGTCAGGATGTCTGACAGTGAACTAAGGCAAGCAAGGATGCCATCCCAATCCAGCTCTCCATCATCCATGCGTGGTGGTTCTGGGGGCACATGGGAAAGACCGTTTAATATGAAGGTGGCCTGTGTGTGAGGGAAGTGTCGAACCCGTGTCGGGTTAGGCAGAAGAACTTACACTGCGTTCCATGTCAGCGTCGGCGTCAATACTTCCGATCCGCATGGATCCGGATTTCGGATTCGGAAGCATCGGTCGGTCCTGATCAGTTAGGTTAGCATGACGACGACCTGAACCAGTGTCAGCAGAGAAAACTGGACGACGAAAGGTGGGAGACATGAAGGAATGACACGTTACTTTCGTCCTCTTCTGTGTCATACCATAACTCGCTTGCCGCAGCCGCCTTTATGATTTCTTGGTCGGCCTTGAGCAGCCTTTCGAATCGTTTGAAGTGACCGAACGCATAATAACCGTGCTCTGTCTGTGTCTCCCACCATGTCCACCAGTCTGAGAAACGATGATGCAAGCATGTTTTTGAGCCCGTTGCCATCAGTTGATGGACCTAACGAAACACCTCACCTAGTTCGAATACGTCTACGGAGTAGGGTGCTATTCCGTTGTTTTTCATCAACCTGAGATACTCTTTTCGTCCAGCCTCATCGTGACGACACAGCATGAATTCTCTATGGAGCCAGCATGCTAGAGCAGTGGGCCGTCTTTTAGCTTGGAGTGCAATCAGCGTGTTTTCAAGCAAATCGTTGAGATATGCTCGCAGAGATATCCAATAAATTTTGTTTTTTTTGTTTTCAGCTGCCCATGTCCCTGTGATTTCATTGTTGATATTCAGGAGCAGCGTTATAAAGGCATGAAATGGCCTAGGAAATGTCCAGGTCCTCTCCGATGTGTGACAGGTGACCAGAAGGTCATCTTTAGATACACCATACATCTCCAATTCAGGGGAAAGGACGGTTGCATTCGGGAAAGGTATATCCGGCTGAGGATCCGTGTCGCGCATCGCTGGTTCGAGGTGCAATCTGTAGAGGCTCAAAAATAAATATGGATAAACAAAACTCTCTCTGCGATTCCCTACCTAGTTCTAGAATTGGCACATGATGTAATCCAGCTGTGTGCAGAGCTGAGTAGGAGTATGTAGCAGCATCCGGGGTCATGAAATCGTCACCGCATTTGTACTGGTGGCACTGATACCTTTGGATGACGTGACTATCAAATCCTGAGGGGCGATGGGGATATATGCCTGAGTCTAGCGAGCGATTTCTACAGCCTGTGTCACAAACTTTGGTCAGAATGGACGATGCAGTAAAGAAAGTATATCCGGACACCTCCCTTCATCCGTGTAATGCAAAACCCCCACGGGATTTGGTCCCTCCGAAAAGGGTCAGGAATGACTTCGACAAGGGCTTAGCACCATTCCCAGCTCCTTGAGCTTGATCTCCACGGCCAAGGCTTTTAGGGTGGGTGGGAAGCCAACGGCCAAAGCATGGGATGAACCCATTAAATCCCTGGAAGGGGCCAGATGTGAATCTGGCGGTGCTGCTCTAGAAGCAGGGAGTTCTTGTGAAGGTCGTGTGCAATCCCCTCCGAGACTTGTTTCATAATTGTTCTTGTGTCGTGGTTGGCATCGGTTGCATCATCTCTAGTTCTGGGTTTATCCGGCCAGGGATGATGGGCCACCTCACATGTTGCATGGCATGACGCCATGCATACCTATGCCTCTCCGATTTCTGTCCCACTGCAATCTGTTTCGACCCGGTCCTCCGCTGGAAAATACCAACTCCTGAATATCCCCCCCATATGAGTATCTACCTCCGAACTTTCCGACCTTTCCGGAACGCCGGAAGCACTGCCTCTTGGGTGATGAGTACTCCGTGCACCCCCATCTTCTGCGTTTTCAACTCCTGAATATCCTCCCCATGTGTATCTACCTCTGAAATTTCCGTCCCTTTCAGAACGCCAGAAGCACTGCCTCTTGGGTGATGAGTACTCCGCGCACCCCACCTTCTGTGTTTCCTGATCTCGATGAAATATTACAGGCAATAGCGTTGCAACGCACGCTTGTCGATGACCACAGGAAGGATGAATGCATTGGCTCTCTGATTTTGTTCACTTGATTTAATTATACGGCCGCTTTAGGACATATGTACGTACGACCGTGGCATATACTGCCTATCTTTCTTCTTCGTTCTGGTTTCGTCTCATCCGTTAAACGTCAAGAGGTCCTCTACAGAGTCATGCACATGACCGGGTGCTCAGCATTCCCTACAGAAGACCCTGATATACAGTCCTTGTCGTCAGTCCTATTGCATGCAAAAGGGATCGTTTTCGTATGTGGTGAGCATCCAATCCTAACCTAGTAAAGATGGGTCCTGACCATATGTATCTGGCCATCATGACTCGTGTAGGGGCAGGGATCTCTGTGGCTGCTGGAATACCTGATTTTAGAAGCAAACAAGAGATTCCTGGCGTTCCAGAGCTGGCACGAAGAAAATTAAAGGACATGTTTCGACTTTCAATGATCACGGCAAGTGTGCAGGATGCATCCGGCTCCTATGGAATGCTTGATCTCGTTTTATTCAGGATGAGAGTCTGAGACCATCGTTCGCCCGATTCTGTGCAGGTCTGGCACGAAAGACAGAGAACAGCCAGCCAACCCGATTCCACCAGCTTTTGAAAACCCTGGACGATAGGGGGACGTTGGTCCGAGTATATACACAGAACATCGATGGCCTGGAACTCAAAGCAGGCATGTCAACATATCATCGGTCAGGACCCCAGGCTCCAGAAAACGTCCGACCGTTGAGATGCATCCCTCTACATGGGAGTCTTCGACATATCTACTGCCAGTCTTGTCGTTCGGTAGAGCCGATGAAACCACACTGGGGAGACCTCATGGGTGGAACGTTTCCCTCTTGCAGCAGTTGCAAGAAAGAACAAGATGCCAGGAGGGAAGCAGGGAAGCGGGTGCGGTCGGTTCCAACCATGACTCCAGACGTGGTACTATACGACCAAGAGCATCCAGATTCTCAGGCTATTGCGGAATTTCAGATGCAAGATCTCTCCAGAGCTGCACCAGTAGATCTTTTGCTCGTGGTCGGAACAGGCATGCATGTGATAGGAACCCAGAGAATCATTCGGGACTTTGCCCGACAGCTCCGGAACAACCGAAGCCCGACAGACACCTCTCCCTCTGTCATCTATCTCAACCTTGACTTCAAACAAAAAAAGAAATGGGAATCCACATTCGATTTATGGATCCGAGCTGATTGCCAGATCTTCGCCGCGGCAATGCTAGATGCATTGAAAAAGGAAGAGAAGATCAAAGAGCGACCCCGTCTTTTGGATCCTGACGAGGTAGAGTGGCCTGCAACATGACGTGAACGCACCCCTGAACTGAACTGAAAATCTACCCCTGTCCAGCATGAGCCGGGCCTGGACAAAGCGATGTTAAAGCGTCACGGCATCAAGGAGTCCGGTAGCGCATTGCTCGATTACCATCTGCAACATATCTTTGGAATTGCCAGAGACAATGTGGAGCTTATGGAAGCGTTGGATATTCTAGAGAGGGCCCTCCACATGGTGAAGCACCAGCGCGGTTTCAACGTGGCCATGTTTCACTTGAGAAGAGTGGAGGCTTTCGGGAGAGATGACGAGGAGTTGGACTTGCATTTGAGTTTCCTAACAGATTGTGTGGACGTCATGTTTAGAAATATATGAATCCCATCGGGCAAGTGAACGCGACTCATTGCGAGCCCAGGTTCCCGTTCCGGCACGTACCGGTCCTTCTCCCCAAAATCCTGGGGAGGAGCCCCCAACCCTTCCAGTTCCAGTGCTGGCATCGCCCATAAACACAAAGCGCATACGATGCCGACAAGAATTTGGAGCGAGCTCCACTCATGGCAGGGGGAAATTCAGCGGCAAGATCGTTTCCAGAACCTTACTTCCGGAGGCTTCCCACTACCCGCACTCCGGCCCCATTTCCCAAACCTCTGGCCGAACGTACCGGCGGTTCCGAAATTCCCACCACGCCGGAAGAACCGGACGTGGTCCGCCCAGTGCTCTTGAAACTTTAGACTTTCATGCTTGCCACACCTACTACTAGCTTCTGCTGTACACACTGCGTCCAGGTTCAGGAAACTGGATACAAGCATACCCCCTCCTATAGCTCATAATCCTTCCCTGCGTTTACCAACCCCTCCGCTTGAGCTGTACTATATCATGCGCTTACATTCCGGGCACTGCAACCATGAATGCATGGGATTCATGTCTGAAGCAGGCTCCACAAGGTCTGCACCATGTTTCTCCATCCAACAATCATATCTCTTCCGGTCTCCTTTCATGAGGGCACTTAATATGGACTGAGCCTGATAGACCCGAGAATAATCGCCCTCCACAGAGTAAGGGTGACCCCGTCTCATGATCCTGATGGCCGAGCGAACGAGGGTTGGAGTGGCGAAAGAAACGTTCCATATCTCCTCGGCTTTGCTCTGGGCCTCGGTCTCGGAAAGTTGGGTCAAGCACCGTTCATGAAACCACGTCCTGCATCCATAGCACAAAGCTTGCGTCTGCTGATGGGGAACATAGGGTTGCCCACAGAAACAGGTGGGTTTCGGTTCCTATGGGGGAATGATCAGCGGACCATCAGGGCATTGATGGCCGATCATAATCCTTACGGTCAACTCCATGCGACTGGAATCATAAGTGGCACTTGATACCCGACAAAGTATGGCTTAGCTTGGGAGACGGCAGGAGGCGGGCGAAACATACCGATAAAAATAGCAGCCACCGAGCACATGCGGTCTTGGACATTCCTGCTTAAAGTGAGGGACGTCTATGAGTCCTGAAGGATTCGAATTCGCACAGAAACTGGCTGTCAGGTGTCATGAAGTTGAGACCACAAGGAATGATTACCGATGATGCAGGTGGAGTCAAGGACTTGCTGGTGAGACGACAAGATCAACTCGTGGGGATGGTAGTGATCTGGATGGCTGACAAAAAACGATGAGAGCTAGTGCTGATCGGTAAAAAAGCTCACATCTTGTCTCGGAGTGCGGTTTTCTTGGCCTTTGTCGACTTGGAGTCGCCTTTCTTTTCGGCGACATGATCCAGGATGTCGGAGGTGCTGTAGAACCATGCTACCTCTATCTTGTACTGAGAGATGGGCAGGTTGAGCAAGGTAAGGTGGAGAGTCACCCTAAGCCACAAACCTTGATCTTGATTTTTGTCTTCGTCTGAGAAGCATCGGTCCTGTAGATATGGACCACCTTGGCCTTCCACAAGGCATTGACCGCGGTTTTGTCTTCCGGATCGTGGGCATTTTTGTCATGACATATCAGAACGCTGAGGGTCTATGATCAGAAAGAAGCAGAGATTTAGAAGGCGGTGAATCACCTGTCGTTTATGCGAACATGACCCACGCCTGGAAGGTCTTCGGATGGATGAGGGCGATGTACTGGAGGGGAAAGAAGTAGCATACCGGCGATATCATCGCATGGGATCATGGAATGGAGCGTTTCTACGGCGAGGAAGCAAGAGATAAAGATCGGGACGAGAGACTCTTGACCCATATTTTCACTTACTTTGCGGTGCCATAGGTGACGGTGCAGGAATTAGAGTGGATGCACGTGAGAATTCCGGGAGAAAGGGAGCGGATTGAACGCGGGTCCGTCAAGCTAAATCCGACAATACGGGTTAGCTCGTCGGAAGAAACTTCCGAGGGATGCAAACTCGAATCTTTCAAGCGCCGATCTACTCGACCGATATTTTTACTTGACCGCTGAAATACATGCACCCATGGAACGTAGAGCGAAGAAGGTACATATGGATACAATTCGTTATGGGTTTCCATCTAGGCTAAGCCGTCTCATGCCGAACGTGAACGTCGTTCTCTAAACTCTATCATGGTCCCCAAGGTTTCTTACTCGAGGTGGAATCCTCTTGTTTTTCGACCCAGGAGGTTTTCTTTTTCTTTCTTGCCGCTGTCGGCCGTGAGATGCTCTGGTGGAAATACCTTGGGCTTCATCGAGGCGTGTCACAAGCTGACGTGAGGGCAGATTGATGCGGACGACCTTCCTTGATGTCCGATTCCTGGGTCCACTTATTCCCTTGAGCCTATAGCATTTGGAATTCGTGCGCACATCTATGGTCCCATGAGAACCCGTCCAGAGTCTTCCGTGTCCGGAATCCGTGGCCTTTGTGCTGTTTGGCAGACATTGCACGTGACCGAGCAGCTCTGCAAGGTCTGTTTGTAAAATCAAGAACCGTTCCGCTGACAGAGTCGCTTGATGTTCGGAATACATGTGAAGGTAACCATGCCTCTGAGAAAAGCGCGTCCAAACTGCATTCGGTGGAAGAGCTCGAGGCTGAGGAAAGAAGACGCTGAAGAGTTTTGCAAAGTCCCAGGACCGCTTTGTTTTTTTATTCAGACCATGGGAGTTGGGCAGGAATCTGACGCTCAGGAGGTTCTGAGCTATATGGGAGACGGACCACCTTTGGATGGCATCTTCAAGCGAGGTCACGGCAACGAGCTGGTTCTGGAGTCGGGATGGGTCCAGGGCAAGCCACATGTCATTGGTAAAGGCGACGAAGAGATCCGATGCATATTCGTCCCATGTACGCATGCTTGTCCACCTCCAAGAGTGCATGATGCGTGTGGGGTCCTTTTCCAGGCAGTGGGTGAGTTCGTTCCACGTGGGCCGTTCGCCCAACGGATATTCCGTAGTGGCCTCCGTGTTCGGTCGTGCGGAACGTGACGTGGCAGGATTGTGGGACTTTGTGAGTTTACGAACGCATTGGGTCAACCTGAGTGCCACGTCCGCATCATCCGCCTGGGCGATGGTGGGAAGCTCTCCAGTAAGAGGATTCAGGTCATGCAGGAAAAACATTCCGAAGCGCTGAATGACGCCTTCGTATGACAGGTCTCTTAGGGCCACGGTGAGATGGGGATGCTTCGGCGGGACGACGAAGGACACGTTCCGAAGCAGATGGACGATGATGCTGGTCATGATTCCATAGTTTGGTCGGGGTTCCTTGAAGAAACGGACCTGCAGGAATCGAAGTTCTTCCAGTCTCCTTGTCATAAAATCGCAATAAACCTGAGATGGGACCCAGAGGATTGGATCCGAGTCAAGATATTCTGCAGCCTGGAGGCAGGAAGGTCAGGCTCAGCTGCAAGTGCCGAGGGCGGAAAAAACGAACCTTGATCCAAGCGGATTGTAGAGCGTGCACGATCGCAGGGCCACTTCCACGAAGCTCTTCTCGTACGCCAAAGCTTTTTCTCTTTGCTCCTTGATATATGGTGAGGAAGTCATGACAGGTCTGTTGAAATGCGGCAGAGTTTGCATACGCGTCCGGGTCCGGACAGAACTTTTCTTCCTGACCGGGTCTACGGAAGGCCTCGAAAATAAGGTTGTATGTGGAGCGAAAAGGGAGCTGAACGGCTCTCCTGCGAGCGACCTCCATGGTCGCCTGGAGTCCGCCATGTCTGGGCATGGTACAGGTCTTGAACTCCTCGGGCTTGTTCATTCCTGCCTTGGCGTACGATGCATGAAGGGAATTGAGCTTCCACAAGCCGACGAGGGGTTGCTGGTCGACGGGATCCGGATGATAAGA
Source organism: Hortiboletus rubellus (assembly GCA_038092815.1). NCBI lineage: Eukaryota > Fungi > Basidiomycota > Agaricomycetes > Boletales > Boletaceae > Hortiboletus > Hortiboletus rubellus. The sequence continues at coordinate 18,841 of JBBPRB010000146.1, forward strand.
AATTCCCAGGTCCAGAAGGAGCTGGCCATTCTCCCGGCACATCATATGGTTCCAGTCCAAGGTAGGAATTTCACGGTAGAGGGTGACCAAAGGATTCATGGAACGACCTCTGACGGTGACGGTGTTCAGCTTGATGCCTCTGGCATCTGCTACGAAAAAAAAAGAACCAAAGGCATCGAGGTGATGATCGTGGCTCTGAGAGATGAGACGCCGCATGTGGGGGATCATGTGTCTGATGGTGGTGGAATCGAGGGTGAGAGTTCTCGAAGTTTTGAGTCGGTCGTTGACGGTAGCCTTCCACTTCCACTCCTCGTAGGTAAAGTCAGAATATTCCCGTATTTCCTGAGGGGAGGTGGCTCTTATGGCGGGCAACAAGACGCGAGTGAGCCAGAGGATTTGCACGGCAGAGGGAATGAGGGTGGCAGAACGACCGGAAGCGGGGTTCTTGTGCATCATGCGAGGAAACGCGACGTAGAAGTTGACGGATCCAGAGCCGTCGCCCGCCTGAGCGAAATGGATGTGGGGGATGTTGCTGATGGGTACCGATTTGGTAAACCACTCAGAGCGCCCGCTCTCGTCCCGATCTCTGGCAGATTGTGGAAAAAGAATCTCGACCTCACAATGGTTGTTTTTCGGAATAGGGGGTTTGTTGCCAAAGTATGGCATGACGTTGACTTTGAGAGAGCCAAGTACATGGAGATGATGGGTGATCCAGATTATGCTGTCGATGTCGAGGGTTATTCGGACCTCGCCGTTGGTGATCGGAACGGCGTCTCGTTCCGGTCGGACACAGATGTAATTGCCCTGGATGGGGTTCTTTCCACAAACAAACAGGTCAATGCTCCGCGAAGAATTCTTGTTTCCGGCGAGAGTCAACATGTCGGCCATTCCCATGACATCGACGTCATCGACGGTAACCTGTCGAGGTTTGCCCATGCGATCGGTGGAGAGATGATGAACCACGGTCTCATCCTGACGAGATGGGTCCCGGAATTCTGATTCACCTATGGGAAGAAGGTGGTCTGAAACATGGATTGGGTCCTGCTGATTGAAGGCTATCGCGAAATCCGGAAGGAGTCTATAGCCATAATCCCTGAAAAAATCCCAATTTGAGCGCATGCCCCCCTTGGCATTCTCAAGTATTGCATATTGCAAATCCTCCAAGGTAGGTCCCTGGAGGTAGTCGTCAAAGGCATGGTCCATAGGAAGGGGAGTGTAGGGCTGTGCCAAAAAAGAAAGAGCCTGCGGTTTGATTCTAGGGGCTCTTGGTTTTCCCAGAATGCGGTTGCGAGCGTTCCGCATTATTTTTAGGCGCCTCAAATAGGATGGAAGTCGAGGCATGGTAGGATCCTTCCAATCGTTGGAATCATCAGAACCGCCGGAACCGTCGGAACCGTCGGAACCATCGGAAGTATTGGAATATATCTGGTCGAGTCCGCCTGCTTCCTTGGAATCTCGTTTGCATTCTGGACACCTGTCGCTGGATCTTGCCAGCACAACCTTGAGGGCTATCACTTGATTCAGCTGGTCCAATCCTCCGTTCTGGATTACGTCCAGCACCATGTCGGAGGGTTCCTCTAACCATGGCTCAGCGTCCTTTAATTCACGCCACCAGCGATGACAATCAAAGAGATTGTTCGACACGCTTTCCAAGAGTCTTTTTCTAACGAGATGCGGACATTCCACATATGGGATTTTGATTCCAGGGATCGACCGCAGGTAGGTGTCAGGGCCGTTGTGCAGAAGATATTGTGTGATCGAGACTGCCATGGGTCCACAATCCAACCCGTTCTGCAATGGAAGCAGTCGAATGAATACATGAGCGATCAAGATGAAGCGGAAACAAAACCTGTTTGAAATCATAAGCATTCACTCCAGGGTTTACTTCAGAAACCGGCCATCCAAACAAGGCAGCCACTCTCTTCCAATAAAAAAGACCGTTCCATTCGTCCCATTCCGCATGGGTGTGTAGACTGCCCATGGAAGAATGGGGGTTCCGACCGAAAACCCACGCATGATTTAGCTGGTAGTCAAAGCAAACAGTGAAATAATGCTGATGCCTGCAAACGATGAATACCACTGGTTTCTGCGGGGGCGATGAGTCCATGTCAGAAAAGAGACATGAATAAGACCGAAATTGGGCTATCTCTTCGGGTTCCGGCGGAAGAAAAGATGCGGTCATGAAAAGATCCACAAAGTAACAACATGCATCATCGATGGCCTTATATGACTCGGTCAAGAGGAAGAGATTCATGATGCTTCCGGACACATAGTTCTGGGGCTCCAGACTATCGATCTCCTGAACAGCAGCCGCCCATATGGTAGGATTAGAGATCATGCGCTCTGTATGGTACAAGATCAACGTAAGGAATCGACTTACAAAGAGTGCTTACTATATTGAGCTCGATGATGAACAGTCGCCCGATCCCTATCTGAGAGGGCTTTTTGCTGGCATGGATCTGCTGATCCAAAGGCATTATTGTTTTCCTCAGGTTGTCCATCTGCGGATGAATGGTCCCAGTATTCCTGCTGTGAGTGGTCTGTAGTGACTTTTTGGAGAGGAGAGGGTTCATATTCTGAAGGTTGGTACTCGTCAGAGTCAAGGGATTCATCATCACTTTCCTTGGGATGGATCGTAGGAACCTCTGAATGGGGAGATGTCAATTCCAAATGGAGAGATGTCGGTTCCACAGAGAAATTGGAGATTTCGTCCTCGACCTCATTTTGCACACCTACTCCACCAGATAATACTAGCAGGGGTTCAGGGGTTCAGTGAGGATTTATCTGGAACATGAAATGCATACCAGGATCCTGATCGTCGGAAATGAAAGAGATGGAAGTTACGTTTTGACGTTTTAACACAATGGGTGTCGGCAATGAATGCCCTTGATGAGGTTCAAGGGATAGGTCTGTGGACAGATTTTGGAGCAAAGAATAGGGTTGAACATCAAGATCATTTGAAAGAAGTGATACCGCAGTGATATTCTTTCGTTTGAGCTGAATGGAAGATGTTGGTGGTGCAGTTACGGAAGAGACTTCCGAAGACGATGTGGTCAAAGGGCATGCTTGAATGTGGAATGAAAGCATGGTAGGTAAATATTTCTGAGAAGGCAGGATGTTGGGAGACATACTCTCTTGATTTTCGGACAGAAGAGATACGAAAGTGGGGCATTGACGTCTCGGAATGAGAGAAGGTTGAAGGAAATACCGCGATTTTTTGGGTGGAAAACCTGATGATTCTGGCAAGGGTCCTTAAGAAGATGTTGTGTCATCAGGATCTTTCTGACCACAAAGAGAAAGCTGACCTGAGGTTGTGGTAGACAGGAAAGAGATTGGAGAGATATGTTGACGCTTTAGCGCAAGATATGCACTAATGGATTCCTCAGCCGGAATGGATGCTGCTCGGCTTGGCTCTTTTGGATGTGAGAGAATTCAGAATTCAGAAGATGGATCATAACGGATGTAAATAGGAAGAAAGCTCACCGGGAAGTTGGAAGTTCATGTTCCCTCCATCTATAAAGTATTAGTACAGTCAGCTACTAAGGGACAGGAGAATAAGCTCACTACCATCATCTGAATAGCATGGCAGTTCGATCGAATCTGAGATAGCTGAAAAGCATTGCAGGGAGGCGAGAAAAGATAGAAAACTCACTATGGACCGGGCTTTGCTCACCTTCACTTTCCTCTTCTTCCATTCTTAGAGGACTTATCTTGGCTTCAGCTTTGGCTTTGGCTTGCTCGGCTTCCTCCTCCTCCTCCTCCTCCTCCTCCTCCTCCTCCTCCTCCTCCCACTCCATCCCCTCCTCCTCCTCCTCCTCCTCCTCCTCCTCCTCCTCCTCCTCCTCCTCCTCCTCCACCTCCAGCTTTGGCGATTCGCCACCATCCCTTAGAGTCAAGCGCACGAAAGCTTTTTCTAACTCTTCAAATCTATCCACGATATTGAATACTTGGAAGGCATGTGCAATGAATTCCAAAGAGGGTGCTTCTGAGACGGATATTTCAGGTATGCCAGACAAGGGCGACTGGCCAGGTGCTTCCGGTTCTTCTGACATGTGGGACCCGGGGATGCTTCCGGTGCTTCCGGCGTGTTCCATCTGGGATGCCTCCGGTGCTTCTAATCCCGGTGATCCCTGGGATGCTTCCAGCCTGAATCCCAAAGGGAGTGCTTTGGAGACAGGCATTTCTGCAAAGCCAGACAGGGGTGAATCTTCCAGCACCGGGGACCTGCCCGGTGCTTCCGATGCCCGGGACTTGGGAATGCTTCCGGTGCTTCCGGCACGTTCCATCTGGGATACCTCCGGTGCTTCTAATCCCGGTGACCCCAGGGGTGCTTCCAGTTCTTCTGATGACGGTGATTCAGATGCTTCCAATCTTGGTGACCCCAGGGGCGCTTCTGAGGGGGATGATTCCTGCATTTCTGATGTGGGAGATACTGGCCCTTTTAGTATTGGAATTGCATCATAATCTAATCGTCTGTGGTTCCAGGTAATTCAACTTACCCTAAGAAAAGATATCAGAATGCATGATGGCCTTCAAAGCGAACAGAATTAAAGTGGATGTATACTCACTGCTTGTCGTATTATATTATTGCGTGGTACATGTAGAGGTGCACCAAGATTTTTTGGAAGATTGGGATTTCCTGCCAAAAACTGTTCCAGGATTCAGCAAATGTGTCGGCACATCTCTTTGCATGTCTCTCACCTGTTTATATTTCGCTATTGCAGATGGGTTGGACTTGGAATTCGTCGGTGATCATGGAGTCAGAAAAAAAAAAAAAGTATATGCAATCAAACCCACCTTTTCTGGAATGGATGGTTTAGACCTTTCCCATTCAAGGGTCTTCGGAAGTCGAGGTTTTTGAGCCAGAAAGGCCTTGTATTTGGGAATTTGAGTATTGGAGTTGGAGAGGTTGCCTGATGAGGGGTTCATGATAGCAGCAATGAAAAGTAATCAAAATGAAAAGAGGTGTGGGGAAGGTATGCAGCGGAGTTTCACCCGAGTTTCCAGAATGAACACATCGGAAAGAAGTTTCCGGAAGTAGATTAGAAATGCCGTTGGTCATGAATGATATAATAGTTGCCTGATTTGGAAATTGGTGGGTCCATGCTTACCATACTAAGTAACCCTAACCTTATGATGTGGGTCCACTGTTACTGTATTGAGTAATCCTAACCCTAGATAACTTACTATATTGGGTAATTCCAAAACACCGTTTGCAACAACTTGTTTTGCTCATATCTCAAGAACCATCCCACCAATTTCAATGAATGTTACATGGTTAGAATCCCCTTGAAAGGAGGGTCATGGTCATATACATTTCATGTAATAATAAAAATTGACCTCATTGAACTATGCACGAATATGTCCTATAAACGATATACCAATGGGCAACGAAAAGGTAAGCTTAGAGGTCTTCGTCCAATGAGCTATTCACCGCCATGGTCAGTTTGAGGGAATAAGAACATTGATATCAAGATACTCACAAGGCCTTGGTGGCGACTATCTCGCTCTTCTGATTGTCGTAGTTCAACTTTTGAGTAATCAAATACTCGCTTCTCGAAGAAGTTAGTCTTACCTTGCAAGGAAATCATAT
>JBBPRB010000147.1:0-24406 GCA_038092815.1 Hortiboletus rubellus
ATGACCCGAGGCACCACTTAACGCTGTGGATCGCGTATGGGGGGTGAATAATGAGCAAAAGGCAGGGGGGAGGGAGAGAGAGGAGGGGGGAGGGAAAGGGAGGTGCTGGGCAAAGGGTTCCACAGCCCAGGATGTGCCGCAGCACGAAGTGGCCAAAAACAGAAGTGGCTGTGGTACTGCGCACGAAATCGGATGAAAAGGCAAGCCGCGGTGCGAGACGGCCGAAAACGGAAGTGGCTGTGGCGCTAGGGCGACTAAACGAACAGATAATAGATAAGTGCTAAGCGGGCCACATGGTTTGTACATCTAAATACGGTAATTTTCGAGATCTAACCGTGGTTATGCGACGGGTAGGTCACGCTTTTTTTTCGTCGCCCGTTAGTTAGTTGATTATGATGCTATTGCTAATATCACCCTTCCACTCCTGGAAGCTATCAGTGAAGATTTTGCAGCAACTGAATTACACCAAGGAGACTGGCTTATTTTAGCAACTGTTGCACTCACACTGCTTTCAAAGCTACTTGATGATTTTTGCACAAGCTTGGAAAACAGGTATTTATTCAGTGTCCAAATGGTGTGAGGGCTGGACATGCAATTGTTGTATTAGAGTGCAGAAACTAATGTCAATATCCTACAACCAGTTCAAACCATCAAGACTGATTACCACAGTTGACCAAGAAAGATCATAAATCTTATTTATTTACAGGAGGTCATCTTGGACACCCACCATATAAGATTCATAGAATTAGCAAGGGTTTTAGACATCCATCAAAATACTCTCTATCTGTATATGAAGTGTTATGGCATTGCAGAAGTATTCGCAAGTAACTGATATAGAATTGGATAAGTGATCATGCACTTCAAGAAATAAAGGCTTGAATTGGAAATACACTATATTGCTGGATTTTTATGGCAGTATGGAATACATGTACAGCATTTACATGTTGTGCAGTCCTTATATCACATTAATCACCTTGGCCAAGTGCTATATAACCAGCAGGTAAAATGTAGATGCCAATATTATGTTAAGTGTCCCAATGCTTTATGGCACCTCAATGGCCATCACAAGCTGATCTAATGGGAAATTGTCATTCATGGAGTAATTGATGGATTTTATAGAATAGTTTGTACATTATTATGCATACTCACTTGTAATTAACTACTTTGTAGGTGATAGCTTTACATGCAAGTAATAACAACAGGTTAGCCACAATGCTTGATCTGTTCAAGTCTACTATCCAAGAGTATGGTGTACCTTCATGAATTTGTGGAGATTGTGGTAGAGAGAATGTGGATGTTGCAACATACATAATAATAAGGAAAGGGCCATGGTGTGCATTATTCATATGGGAATCATAAGTAGTGATATTTAATTTCAATGCTGTTTTTGATCTTCAAGTTATCTCTCAAAATCTACTCACAACACACATATTGAATGACTATAAATTGAAGTGAGCACCCAGTTTGCCTGACACTAGCAGGTATTTTTCACCCAATTGGAGGAATTGCACATGCTTGATCCACAAAAGCCACATCATATATGGCTGCTGCACATGCTCTTCTTGGATGATGTCAATGAGGACTATAATGATTTTAAAGAAGAATGGAACTGCTATTCAATCTGTAATCCAGATATAAATAACAAAAGCCCAAAGATAAAGTTGATGTTGAATTACTCAAGTTCATTGGACTTATATAATTATTAATTACCTAGGATCTGTACTCTCTTGGTCAAACTACCATTGGAGTTTACCATGATGAATGTAAGGAGCTTCACTCTGACAAAATTGAAGAATACTATGGCATTGATGGTCTGGAACAAGTTCATTGGCCCCATTAATTTGGTGCTGGACATCCAATGAATGAAGAAGATATTTTTGAAGATGAGAACCAATTTGCCACTGATAGTAAGGTTGCCCACCAACCCCATCAATGGTGAGAACATGTGCATAAATGTGTGCATGAGGCAGTCCGGGTCTCACTTGCTAGGAGTCCTTTCCTTGATGCCAAAAGAGAAGCATAGTTTTTTCCAGTGCTCTGTGAAGTAATTATACATGGTATTATTCCTGAAATTTTTGGTCTAACATAAGGTAAATGGGAGGATGATTACTATTCTATTTACAAGACCATACAAGTAGGCCAGTGTGCATCCAAAGAAGTTCATGTATCATTAGCAAAGCTCATTTGATATGGCAGAGCATAACTTTGGTGCCAGGCATTAGTTACTTCATCCTATTTTGGACTATAATAAAATACATAAATTTATTGGCTGTTCAATTCAGTACCTGGTGCAGCCTAACTCCTACTAGTACTTGCTTAGCTCATTTTATTGCTGGTCATCTGACTACCATTTGTTTCAACAATGGAGCCTACAATATCTCAGCATACTACTGGTAGCTGTGGCTCATGCCACTGTGTAGCTATTTGCTGATATCTCAAACCTGGTGACATATACTCTTGTGTCAACTGTAATGAGGGTGGTACTCCTACAAGTTCACCACCATCAGCAAAAACTGGCAACCAGCAGAATAGGTAAGATTTAGTCAATGCAGCCCATCCTTAGGTTTATCCTAGCATTTGGGAACTTTTTGCTCAGGTAATGGGAAAGACCACTATGACACAAAAATTAGCTGGTACTCAGGTATCATTTGCATCAGCTCACAATGAAGCTTAGTGACAGTCTCATCACATTGTAAGGCTAAGTACCAAAAACTTGATTGCAGTCCAACACCTGCAGCTGCTTGTAAGGTAGGGCATTATTTCTTTGCAGTGTTTTCACTTTAACATTAGCATCTTCTGTTAGGGATATACATCAAGCAGTTTGCCATCTAGATCATTAGTCCACCCTCAGTCATTGAATAGTTCATACAGCAAACAATTTCATGTTAGTAAGATTGGAATTTTGATTTGTGGCATCAATATGAGTGTCTTTGAATGTACTATAAGCAATCTATAACCTTCAGTATCTGTAGAAACATGGGATGCTCAAACCCATGAAGCTTTCTACTCAACCAAATTCTTCCAACAAGCTTCAGAAAATAAAAAATCACAGCTGCTATGTTGATGAGGTTGCTGTTGTTGATGATACTTGGACATTTGAGCAAACCACTTCAAGGCTCACTGAGTGGTTTTTGCAGGTTTTCATATATGTTCGCAATTATGACCTTGATTTGCAAACATCCTACTATGGTAAAGGCTTTTGGTCAAAAGTGGATACAATCTTACTGTTGTAGAGGCTGTATACCCTACAGATGTGGATTTGATCAAGAACAAAGGCTGTGATAAAGCTAGTGTCAGTGATAGTCAATTTTGATTTGATGCATATTGGTATATTTTTAGTCCATAACTAACAATATCATATATTAGTGACAAGGAACTATATTCCAGAAGATGTATATGAGAGCTGGAATATTCAGCCACTAAAAGCTAGATCTGATTCTGATGATGACAATGGCAAAGATGTGGAGAATCAGCTGGATGACACTTATGATAGCACTATCTCTGAGGATGAATTTAACAAGCCTCTGGCAAGCTTGGTTGGAAATCTAAATTTTTTTAATCCTCCAGATATCAAAATTACTGCTAATGTCAAAGGAAAAGGCCATTGTGTTCCAAGAACACCATTGAAATCAGGTGCATATTAATTGCAATGACTCAAATTGAATAGAACTGATTATACAACACTAGAACTTGAAAAAAGAGATTGCCACATTTACTCATCTGAATCTGAGTCTCTATCATAACATGCAGGGATTGCTCCAAAGAAATGAAAGAATGGTAAGTCTTCAATCTATGACTCAAAAGTTGTTCATGTATATTTGCTGATATTTCATGTATTGGCTGTTGTATATCCAGTTTCACATTTCAGACTTGTTCCAGCAAGCCCTGTGAGCAGTCCATCCTCACAAAGTGATCAGACTCAGGCTGCTGCTCTTGTTTTTGTACATTCTCAAATCTCACTGGTGTCATCACTCATATTACTTTCATCAGATAACATCCATCTTTGTGGATGACACCCTTTTAATGATTCAGATAGCCCTTAGTTGATCAACACTTGGGCAGATGAGTACCACATCCCTTTTGGCAAATGTACCATGGATATATTCATCAGAAAACATGTGTTTCTGCTAAATGGTCTAAATTGATCTAACTGTCTAATTTATCATCTAAATATTCTAACTGTATCTAAATTAGATATTTAGCTCATTAAAATCTTATACTGTTAGAACCGGAACTCTGATATCAACTCTGGAATGCCAGAGATGATTTAGAAAGTGGGACTTGGCTTCACCATATGTGGTGTGCTCTTACAAGAGTTCAGTTCCAGTCTTGTGGAGATCGGAGGTAAAACTTAAGATATTGAGATGTCAAGTTGAGCGGAGGTGTCAGAGGAGAGTTGTTGAGACTCAAGCAGAGATTAGGAGAGTTATTCTAGTTAATATTCAAACTAAGGAGTACAGGAGTGAAATTGGAGGCTTATATACAGAGTTCAAGAATGATTAGTAAACGGAGTTATAATGGATTGGTAAGAGAACAGGAGTCGGGAGTAAGTATTCTGGAGCTGTGCTCTAAGCGAGATACAGGTATGGAGGTAAGTAATAATTGGAGCTAGTACTAAATAGAAAGAACAAGAAATAGAGACGAAAAGAAGATACTAAGTACAAGTTTGAAGTCCAGATACAAGTTCTATGTGAGAACACAGTGAAGTTCTTGATGATTGGCCTGGAGGGCTGGAGTTGAACTTGGGCAAAATATGAGATATGACAGTATCCCCCTTCTAGGCCTGAACCCCTGAAGGCCTTTAGTGAGGGACAATGCGGAGTTAGGAAATCGGAGTCCGAAAGTTTGTTGATCGCTCTTCGGCCTCATATAAAGTCCGTGGTGCACTGGCCTAACCTTATCACTCACAACCATCATGTTCAACATACTTGACATCATGGACTGGTCTGATGAGCGCCTGACAGAGTGTGCTGAAAACAACAATGACATCTGTGCTGTCAAGTTTGCTGAATGACGGTGATGAGTCAAGGAGAAGAAGGCAGAGAAAGAGTGGAAGCAGGTGGAAGTGGAGGCTTGGCGCAAGGCAGAGGAGAAGAGGAAGGTGGAGGAGGCATGCAAGGCAGAGGAGGTATAAAAGGTGGTGGAGGAGGCAAGAAGGGTGGCGAAGGAGGCGAGGAGGGTGGTGAAGGAAACTCACCACAAAAAGACCAAGGAGGTGGTCAAAAAACGAGTAAGTACTCGTTGCTCATCAATAGTCATGTGCTAACAAGGACTAGGCTGAGAAGGTCCAAGCAGAGCAGAGCTCTGCCAAGGGCAAGGGCAAAGTCTGGCAGCTCTTGCTGGAGTGTAAGTGATGTAAAGCTTGGGGGCTCGAGTGTGAGCTTGGCCCTGGGAAGTCCACCTCATGTATGGGCTGCATTGAAGCCAAGGTGAAGTGCAAGTGGGATGGGATGGAGAAGATGGGCAGCGGAGCCAAGAGGAAGAGGTGCACAGAGGGCGAGTCTCCAAGAGGGAAGAAGAAGAAAGTGAGGTCGGAAATGAAGAGGTCAAAGTTGGATAAGAGAGAGGGGAGTTCAGGAGCAGCGATAGCTACTCAGCTCCAAGTACCCACAGAGTTCAGGTACTGGATGTAGTGACTGCTTAAGAGATTGGACAGGCAGAATGAACTCCTAAAGGAGCTTGTTGCAGCCAAGGAGGTGGAGGTGCACAGGTGGGCCTCAGACTTGGAGTCCAAGATCTTTGTATATGAGGAGGGTGGGACAGAGTTGGAGGTGGCAGCAGAGTTGGCAGAGGATGTAGGGAGCTTGGAGGAAGAGAGGGCAGAGGCAAGGGAAAGTGACTTGAATGAGTTGATGATGTAGGTAGTAGCCTCCTTATATATAAATTAGCAATGTACCTCCTGTTCATCAAGCATCGGAGTGAGGTCTGGGCTTGCCTGGATATTGGAGATGATAGTTGTGAACAAGCTTGGAGGCATGATCGAGTTCCATGGCTAAGAGCCACTGGAGTACTAGAGCTGCGAGGTAAGTGGCTTGTTAGGGACACAGCGAGCTGCTCCTGAGTGAACATGGGGCAGAAATTGTAAGGGTTGACATGAGCATAGTCTTTATCCCCCTCTTTGAGATAGATACTCCAGTATCTAGTAAGGGCATCAGGCTTTGCCCCAAGGTGTTCGGGGTGAAAATGGACGATCATGTTAAACTGGAAGAGGAACTCTGACCAGCAGGCTTGCCACCATGTCAGGAGTTTCATCGTGGCAAAGTACTCGAGGTTCTTGTGGTCGGTGACCACATCAACCGGGGTCGTGGAGCCTTCAAGATAATATCGCCAGGTCTGGAAGGACTTGTGAATGGTGAGCAGCTCCTTGTCGTGAGTGTCATAATTGAGCTCTGGAGCAGACAGCATCTAAGAGTAGAATACAACCAGATGAATCTCTTTGTCAGGGCACTTGATAGAGAAAATGCCAGTGATGGCATAGTTGGAGGCATTGGTTTCTACAATCATCAGAGCATCAGGCATCCAATGCATCAATATTGGAGTGGAGGTGAAGGCTTCCTTGAGCTCCTGAAAAGTGAAGTGACAGGAATTGGAGAAGTGCCATGGAGTACCTTTGCAGGTGAGACAGGTAAAAGGAGTGACAATATTAGAGTAATTATTGATGAAATGACAGTAAAAGTTTGCAAAACCAAAAAAGGACTAAATGTCCTTAACTTTACAAGGCTCAGGCCAATCCTGAATAGTCTGAACATTTTCTAGAGACATGATAAGTCGGAAGGGTAACAGTTGGTAACTGAGGTACTCAGTAGAGTCAATGTGGAATTTGCACTTGGATGCTTTTGCATAAAGTCCATGCTTGTGGAGTCTTTGGAGAACCTCCCAGACATGCAGTTTGTGGGAAGCCATGTCTATGGAGAAGATTAATATATCATTCAAATAAACTATGATGCAAACATCCAAAAGATCAGCGAAGATAGTGTTGAGGAACTGCTGGAATGCCGCAGAAGCATTAGTTAGACCAAACAGCATGATGAGCCATTCATAGGAGCCATAGCATGTCCAGAAGGACGTTGACCTGCACCAAAATGATTGGATGCGGATACAATTACTACCTACTAGTACATAGCCAACCATTTTCTTAATATCTCTTTTACCCTTAAGTACTTAGCCAAGTGTCAGAGAAGCAATTGGGGCATGTGATCTCAGTTGCGAATCACCTGACTCAGATCATGTGACCTTATACAGCATGAGTCATAATGAGTCAATATGAGTCAAAGTGAGTCAAATGAGGACTAACCAAAGCACTGCCCCAAGACTAGCACAATGATCATGTGACCTGCACAGCATGAGTCATAATGAGTCGGCATGAGTCATAGTGAGTCAACATGAGTCATTGCCAAGCCAAAGGCTATTTTTAGCTCATTGCAAGTCTTTTTCTGACAGATTGAGTCAAAATGAGTCAGTATGAGTCAGTATGAGTCATATTTTGGCACAGCCACCTCGGAACCGAAGGTAGCACAGCCACATGTAAACTACTATATAAGGAGCGCGATTCAGCCCCATTTGGACAGTTTCCTCTTTTAGGAAAAAGATTCCTATTCAATTGAACTCAACTAACAAGTGCTCACAAGTGCACCCCTCTACAAACAAACAGAGAGGCTGTGTAGAGAAGTTTCCCACGCTATAAATAGAACTACTTAGACCCATAGTTAGGAGTATACTGCATCCCTTAGGATAGAGACAGTTAGGACACCTTTAGGGAGAAAACCCCAGAGTGGGCAACTAAAGGGAATAGATCCCCAGCTAAGTAGGGAGACCTAATAGTTCATTAGTACCTTGGGAAAGGGGTTCTAGTCGAGCACATTTAAGCTGATTGCCAACTCCTTAGTGCATAATAGATTCAGTTTAGAAAAGACTATTCTGTGTGACTAAGAGACGTGTGTGAATCAGTAAGTGAAAGTGAAGCGTATTTACGCTACCTACCCAATTGAGCATTCCTAATCAACTGGAGCTAATTGAAAGCCCTTGAGAGCACACCTTAGGGAAGTAACCCTAGTCACCACAGAGTACCTTTCTAGCAACCCAAGAGTTGTCTAGATCATTCCCCCAACTATCCATTGTACAATTTGTACATCGCCTCTAAAAACCAGACCCCCAACGAATTGCTGAACCCCAATCACCCTCAACCTCATTGACGATTGACGAACGAACCACGTGCCTGATAGTCAACCCCTTTCTACAAGCTTGATACTTGTTTCTAGTACCAACTCGACCAGGGAAGAGTTTCCTCTTCACCTTGCTAAAGGTTTACTATCCGTGGAGATAAGATTTAGTTGTCTGGTAAGTGTTTTCTTAGCGTTTCTACTGATCTTATCTAGAAAGAAGACAATGTCTTCCATTCATTGCTGTTGGTGATGTGAACCAGATGGTAGGTGTGCCAGAGGTCAATTTTGATATAGACTTTCATGTGGCTTGGAACATCTAAGAGGTCGGAGATATGGGACAGGGGGTAGCAGTCTTTCTTCATGATCTTGTTGAGTCCTCGGAAGTTGACGCAGAGGTGGAGTGAACCATCCTCCTTGCAGACAAAGAGAACCGAAGCAGTGTGAGTGGAGGAGGAGGGACAAATGAACCCCATTGTTAGGTGCTCATTGAGGAATGTTCAGAGGGACTCAAGCTTGGAGGAGGAGAGAGAGTACATAGTGCCTAAAGGGATAGAAGTACCTTCTTTCAGGTTGATCTTCAGATCATATTCGTAATGCAGAGCAAGCCAAGAGGCTTTGCTCTTGCTGACAATTCGGAGGGACTCAAGCTTGGAGGAGGAGAGAGAGTACATAGTGCCTAAAGGAGATAGAAGTACCTTCTTTCAGGTTGATCTTCAGATCATATTCATAATGCAGAGCAAGCCAGGAGGCTTTGCTCTTGCTGACAACATCTGCAAAATTGTAATAGTCTGGAGGGATACCAGATAGGTTGGCAGGATCAGGGGCAGTGGAAGCAGCATGGAGGTCACTCTCTTTGATGTGGAGATGCAGACTAAACTATATGGAGCCCTGGAGGCAACAAGCAAGTGTGAATGCAGGCACACTGATGATTGCTATGGGCAAAGCCTTGCAGTCAGAAAAACATGGTGGATCAGGGGGTATAAAGTCAGCCAGAGGTGGTGAGACTGGAGGCTGTAGAAATGAGCTCGGGGGTACTGGTATGTCCTGTTCAGGTGAACAGAACAGATACTGCTCGAGATCCAATCAATCAACAGATTGTAGCAGGTGAGCCAGTTATGTCCTAAAACAAGGGAATAGGAACCATCCAATGGGGTAACATATAACGTTGTTGGAGTGATATCACTGGTTTTGAAACAGACAGAAAGGTCAATGACTTGAGTTATAGTGGAATTCATAGTATTGTTGAAGAGTCGGAGTTGGAGTGGGAAAACAGAGTAGGTGAAAAGATTGTTCTTATTAACAAAAGATATACAGTACATATTGATAAAGCAGTCGGAGGATCTGGAGTCTACAAGCACAGGGAACGGAGGAATATTATAGGATATAAAAGAAATGGAGGGCATAAGTAATTTCAGGTCAGAAAGAGTGGATGCATTGAGATGGATCTCCTTGAGTGCATGGGTGGGTTCAATGCAACCTCCAGACCATGCAGAGTCACAGAGGTCACACTCTATTTTTTTGTCTCTGAGGTGGAGACCTCCGGTTTGGTTTCCAGAGTTGCCATTGCAATGTGTGCCTTGGATGCCTTAGATGTAGACTTAGGGCAATCCTTTGCCATGTGGCTGGTAGAACCACAGAACATACAGAATTTGAGGTCGAAATGCCTCTTTTGCTCTTCAGCAGTGAGCTTGCCATCTTTTCCTAATTTTGACAACAAGTCTAGCTTTGAAGAAGCAGATGTGGGGGCCCCTTTGTCTTTGGACTCCTTGATGTCCTTGGTATTAACAAAGGGGCGTGTGGAGTAAGAGGTGAGAGTGGATGATTTATCGGAGGTCTTAAATGTGGAGGGCCAATCGGATGTCTTTACTTGGCGATTGATTTCAGACTTGCACTCCCAGTAGTGTACGTCAATTAATTGGGCAAGATGGTAGAGTTCGGAGAATGTCAGGAATTTCCCAATGCAGAAGATTTCGTTCTTGATATGGTCCAGCAGACTGTTGTAGAAGTGGTGCTGGAGGGCACCTTCTCCATAACCTCGGACTTGCAAAACTATCCTATTAAACTCAACCACATACTTGTTGATGTGCTGACAATCCTTCATGGAAAGGTGGTCAAGTTGGTGCTCTGCACCTCCAATGGGGTTGTGTAGACTGAGATTGGCTTGGAGTTCGAGAATGAACTCTTTGTAATCATCCATCCAGAGGAGATATTGGTCAGGGTCTTCCATTTGGAGAAGGTCTGGTTTGAACCACTTCAATGCCATACCTTTCAGGTAGGACTGCGCAAATGTTACTTTGACATGATCTGTGCTGAAGGCTTTGGAACAGTCCTGGAAGTTTAATTCACACTACACCATGAAAACCTGGAGTTTGCAGAGTTTCATCCCGTCAAACTGGTCAGGCTATCGGACTTTGGTGCAGGAGGTAGAGTTGGAGGCAGGATGACAAGTGGAGCGAGCAAGGCCTTGAATGGTGTTCACTAACTGGGCGAGGGTGTTTTGCAGGATGTGTTCATCATCATCGGTGACCTGCACGAAACCAGTTTCATGCATGCACATAGCAAAGCAGTCATCTGAGAAGTGGAATTTCCACAGCTCCCTGTGGACTACACCCTTTGATACTATAGGGAAAGATAGCCCCTATCATGAGCTACATACCCCTAATTTTCCAAATTTTTCCACCTATTGGTTATTGAGATATTGATTAATCTCTCTAGTCAAATCCCTACACTTGCACATTTGTATATAGCAAACTATTTCTTTGATTTCTCTTTATTTATCTGATTACTTAGCTAAGTGCCAGTGAGATGAAGTGATCATGTGACCCTTAGCTACCATGTGACCTTGTCCCCATTAGTCTGTACAGCCCTGCACAGCATAGCCAGCCTTTTTGGCAGAGCATTCCAGATTTGGATTCTTTTGCTCAAAGTGCTTCCCCTTAGTGTGCCTGGGTTTGACAGCTTGTGCCTGACATTAGTAAGCGATTGTGCCTTAATTTATAAGCCACCAAGCCCTCTGATTGGCTAGCATAGCCTCCTGTATTTATATATATAAAGGAGAGCATTCTGACGTACAAAGAGCATCTTATCTTCTACCTCAGATAACCTCATCTGATAAGAGATTCCCTGGGAAACCTAATAAGACCTAATAAGGCAGGGTACCCCAGAGTGAAGTAAATAGGAGTTTAGAACTACTACTAGGCTATTAGAACTTGTACCTAGATAAAGGACAAGTATCTAAGACTATCCTTTTGGGAGAAACCCCTTTTTGGGCAACAAAAGGCATCTGATCCCTATTAGTAAGCAACCTAAGCGTCCTGTAGTACCAAATAAGGGCTACATAAACCAAACTTGCCTACCCCTTAGTTGAGACAATAAGATTGAGTTATAATAACCCTTCTGAGTCTACTAAGTGTACTGTCAAGCTAACTACCAACCAGAGACTGAGCATCTTGCCATCATTAGGACAACCTACCTATAGGACTCCTACCAGTACCTCGCCTAGACTTACTATCCTAAGGGATCAGTTTAAGTCTACATTATTCAACCTTTAGTTGTAGCTCTTTGGTACACAACAAGACCGAGTTTGCTATAACCAGCTGAGTGACTAAGCGACCTAACACGACCCTTTGTTTACCTAAGCACCACTTCTGGATGCAATGTTCCCAGGAGTTCTCTACACACAAATCATTAGCATTAGGCAAAATCTAGACCAAGTTCCTAAATCACCCACCTTTCATACTATCCAATTACAAGTTTCCACAGTTACTAGGCAACCTATTGCCATTATCTTGAACCCATTAGGTGCGTAATACACCTAGGATCACCTTTACTAACCAGACCATTAGCTGAAACCATCTTTAACAACCAATCTGTAAACTTATGCAGAGGATTGGCAAACAAACCACAGCTCCTGGTACACTAGATTTTCCCTTCCTACTCGGAATTATATCCATTACCTCAAACTCTGCCAAGGGTACACTTCTTGTACTTCCCTTGAGCAAAGTGTTCTAGCCCGTGGAAACAAGGCACATTATCTGGGGACCACCAATTTTTGGTTGGTTCTTCATCGTCTTGTCTAGAAGAAAGACATTGGGGTCTGGGTCATATTGATCATAGGGGTCGGGGAAATAATTCTCATCAGGATTGTCTGGGTCATCTGGATCATTGTCATCCGGACCATTTCCAGGACCTTCCAGAAATCCTAGTTCATTGGATGATGTATAGAGAGATTGCTCACCATTGTTCTCTAGGACTTTGATGTGTACGTTCAAGGTTGGGGATCAGGGAAGAGGGCGTGATGCTAAAGTGGAGGTGAGGGTGCAATGAGCGGAGAAGCTTCAGAATTGATCAACAAGTTCTGATCCTCAAGAACTGTTCCTGAAAGTGCTGAGGGGATTGTATCTGGGGGAATTGTTGGCGCTAATGAGGATGCAAGTATGAGAGTGGGTAGTACGTGTAGCCATGGGTGGAACTCTTTGCAAGTGTGAGTTCAAATATACTGTTAGAACTGGAATTCCAGTATCAACTCTGGAATGCCAGAAATAATTTAAAAAGTGGAACTTGACTTCACCATATGTGGTATGCCCTTACAAGAGTTCGGTCCTGGTCTTGTAGAGATCAGAGGTAAGACTTAAGACATTGAGATGTCAAGTTGAGCAGAAGTGTCAGAGGAGAGTCATTGAGACTCAACCGGAGATCAGGAGAGTTATTCTAGTTAATATTCGAACTAAGGAGTATAGGAGTGAAATCGGAGGCTTATATACGGAGTTCAAGAATAATTAGTAAATGGAGTTGTAAGGGATTAGCAAGAGAATGAGAGTTGGGAGTAAGTATCCCAAAGCTGCACTCCAGGTAAGAGGAACCAAGAGCTATGCTCTAAGCGAGACACAAGTATGGAGGTAAGTAATAATTGGAGCTAGTATTAAATAGAGAGAACAAGAAACAGAGATGAAAAGAAGATACTAAGTACAAGTCTGAAGTCTGAAAACAGGTCCTCCACGAGAACGCAGCAGAGTTCTTGATGATAGGCCCAGAGGGCCAGAGTCGAACTTGGGTGAAATACGAGATATGACATATACTGACGGTTCACTAGGGAGATTAGATGATATTAGATTATTTAGTCAATGATTTAAACTACCTAAAGGAGCTAAACATCTAACATGATCTAAAATTAGACAATTAGATCAATTTAGATCATTTAGCAGAAATGCACATTTCCTGATGTTCTTTTAATACTTTATAGTGCATCATGCACCCCCTTCCATACTTTTACATTCCTTATGAGTTTTAATGACACATGTTCTGTTCATAGATTCTTATTGCAGAACATCAGTCATTATGATCTATTGTACCTTGCAGTTCATAGTACATCCTCTTCCACACTTTTACACTCCTTATGATGCATGTTTTGTCTGTAGATTCTTATTGCAAAATATCAGTCATTGTGATATCCAATACAACAGTGATTGTATGGTTCATGCAACATATGTTGAGGTTCACAGTAGAAGTAAATGTAAGTACTTGAAATATGGTACACATTGACAACATAATCACAGTACAAGGGGTGTGGAATGTGGTCAGAAATACATGTACATTTATTGAAACATGACATATGCAATAGATATTGAGGTTCATGGCATGTGGAACATGGCAGGAGTAAGTGTGCACTTATAAATGTGGTATGTACAACATATACTGTATCCCAGTATGAGGGACACAGAACACAATGGGAATAAATGTGTATTTATATGATGCTACAGGCACACATTTATTCCCATTGTGTTTTCTGTCCACTACACACCACACTTTTTTATCTTGCCCAGTGTTTTATACCTGTTGTGCACCACACCTTAGGCTAGCTGCCATGTACATCTATCTTCACATAAATTCCTTATCACACTTGAAACTGCAATGAAAATGACAAGTACTAATCACCTTAGATACTGCTATTACAATGTATTCATCCTAGCAACTGCTAATTAAAGGAGACTTTGAAGCATGGATAATTGGCTCACTATGATGTATACAAAGTGGAAAGTGGCATTAAATGTATTGTTGAAAGGTCAGTGAAGCTAGTAATCTTGGTAAACAAGACAACAGAGGAATCGAAGGATATCAGAGAATGACTGGGATCCCATAAGTTGATGATGGGCTTCATGTATCAGTTCTGAAAGAGTTCATTGTCCTCACTTACAGTAATGATGGCAGGAGGTAGAGATATTTTTTGGGTATGCATGCTGTAGCAAGGAAATGTCATGGAGAACTTGCCAGACTTGAAAATGAGCAGATTTAAATTTGCAGATGCTGGAAGTGAAATAATTAGCATGGCATCTGAGACAAAAATGGGATGGTGTCACAATATACCTTCTTTCATTTTCTTTGGGATAGTGTCCAATGGTGACTCTGGAGAAAGTAGTGCATAGAGTCACTTTTTTGTGCACAACCATTAGCATATATCAAGGGTGCATCGTGACTCGGATGAAAGTGGAGTTACCATAAGGATGAGGAGGAGTCTTCTGGTGGTATTGAAGTGGTGTGTGGTCATTATCAACAATCTCAAGAACCTCCATGGGACTTGAGATTAAATCACCCCCAAATTTGTCACTGAAATCATTATTCTCATTTTCACCTGCTTCATCAACATCACCATCCAAGTCAGTATCAGAGTCAATAACAATCAGCTGGGTGTTCCAAGATTCCTAAACATTGTCTGAAATAGGGTTCCTTGTGACTATGTGATAGTAGACTCTACAGTAAGTGGTCATGTACTGAATCATGGTTAACATATACTGTACATACCAAACCATAACTGGTTCTTAGATATACCAGATTTATCCTGTTCCTTGTTTTCATGGAGAATCAATCCATTTGGGGCCTTTACATCAATAATCATGAAAACTGCTCCATGGCATGTGAGAAGACACCAGTCCAGTTGGTTTTCTTTCAGCTTAGGGTGCTTGGAATTCTTCTTGTTCTTGCTGATGCCAGTCTGTTGGAATACTCATGGCAATCATGCATGGAGTTGTGCAGTAACATCTAAATGTGTTCATGTAGAGTCAATTGCAATACCTTTATTGAAGTCTGCTGTAATGAAACATCCTTGGTTATGTATTGCTTGCATATTACTCACATGGGTTCTTTCACTGGGTGCTTTCACATTCCAAATATATCCATGAATCTATCAAGCAGTTTATTAGCACTATGGAATGGGCATCAGGAAAATAGCACTGTATGTACATCAATGCTGCAGACAACCATCACCACAGAGGAAACATGAAAGACACTGAAAGGCCAAGAGAAGCCAGAAGCATGTGCTGCAATGAATTGGGTGATTGGAATATGGCTCTGCTAGTACATACATAAATACCTGAGTGAGTCCATACAATACAAAAAATGCTGACAATACCTTTTGAAACTCAGAGGTGAATGCAATAGTGGACTATTTCGCCAGCTTAGAGTAATTTGCTAATTTTTTGGATCCAAAAGATGTAAGCACCTCAGCCTTTGGGACCTTGTCTATATCATCTAGTGCTGCAGGCTCCTGTTTGCATGCAAAGACATCATGAAAAATATCCAATATTGAAGAAGTAGCAATGGAACTACTTGTGGTGGGTGATAGATTGGGCATAGGTGAAAGCACAGCACAAGGGTGCTTGCTGATTTCATGCTTGCACTCCCAGCAGTGTGGGCTGCCATCAGCCTGTGGACAAAAGTGTTTACATTTGCAAGTACCATTGTTACCCTAACAGAACATTGACCTATCAAGTATCATGAAGCCAGAATGCAATGAGAGCCAAATGAGTGAATATGTGAATCAAATCCAAAAGACCAAGGTGGATGACAAGGATAGGAAGGAGAGATGAGTCCAAAGATTACCTACAGGTGAACACAAGGTTATATATGATGTATCTAACTGGCTGGTTCTCTATAAAGTACTGCAATAAGATCAATCCCTGGCACCAAAGACATGCCTAATTATATCAAATTGAATCCACAAATGAAATATTGAGTTATTCGCTTCCCCTCCATTCAACATGGATGAATCTAAAAATCAGATAATGATCTGTTTCCTATTCAGCCAGCATGAGCTCAAAGGCACTCAGAAGAATTTTCTGTGATACAACCTCATGCAGCATGATAAAAAACTGAGCTTCATCCCTATTAGTAAAGGGACTTTTAAGAATTGGAATGTGTATTGCTTCATGGTGCACATGTTCCTACTGCTGGTGGTTGATAAAATTGGCTATGCAATCTTCTGGCATTTGTTTATCATCTTTATCACTCTTGTCATCTCTGATTTCTTTATCCATTGGATTACCAGCTCCAGACTTCCCCTTACTATATTGCAAAGATGTCCCTTCTATGTCAAAGAACTCATGGATAAGATCAAATGAATGCCTTCACAGTCATCACAATATATCTCATGATACATCTGACCCAAAAATCAAAGATCCTGTTGAGTCAGCAGAGATTTGTTAATATCAACTTGAACATTGAACTTACACATGGACTCTTGTTATTTATATTGGGACCCGATATTGGATGGCAGTTTCACTTATTCTGAAATCTTTGACAGTTGTCATTGATTGCATTCAAAAAGAGCACATGTAACAGCCAGAGATGATTTGGGTCACTGGGATTCAGCATGTGAAGCTCCCCGAGTCATGTGAAGAATACCTGCCAATGACACACAAATTGGGTTCCAACCTCAACTCACACATGTTTGATGCAAGTGTTGTACATCAACCTAATTATAATGTTAGTTGCTTGTGATAATCTCCATAGTATTGTAATAAATGACTCACAAGCCCCAAAGGAAAGATACATACATGGCAGGGACTATTCCTCATTACAACATAAGTAGTGACATCAATGTTTTCTCCACCTTGGTCACCTCTGACCCTAGATGGCATTCTGTATTGTGTAATCATATGCTTGAAAAGTTTCAGCACAGTCGATGATCAATTATTGATGCTTACCTGTAATGCAGTTATCTACCATAGGAAGCTAATTAGTGGGGGTATTCAGAAAGTATAGATTGCTTATCATGCAATAGAATCCATCAATCATATCATGAATTACAATTCCCCAATGGACCAGCTTGTGGTGTTCATTAATGTGCCAAAGGGCATTTGGCTGCTTTACAAAATACTTGTGTCTTTACTTTATCCAATGGTTTTGTAGTACCTGACCTAGATAATCAAGCCTGCACAGTAAATGCACTACTTGGTGATATTATACTCAACAATCCTGACATCACAAAAACTCCATGATATAACAGACACTTGACTCTAGACACCTTGTCTTGAATTGCATGATAAGTTGATCTGACTCAGAGTTGCTCAAGGATGAGTATCATTGATTGATGCTATGCTTCTTTATGTACATACAACCAAAGTGTATTCCTATGCACCCCTAAAGCACTGGCTAGCTCAGAGAGTCAAATTTGTCGTGTAATAGAAGTTGCCTTATGAAAAATATCAAGATTGATTATCTTCTTTGGACAGCCACACTTTCCAGTATGGAGGACACTGATAGGCTGGAGGATAACAATATTACTCTCTACCCTATAGTTGAAAATACCATTAATGACTAGCTATGGTACATTTATAAATGAGACTCACTGACACTGCATACTGTCACAATATGTTGAAAGTGCACAAGACAACCTGCCAAGCTGAGTTGCAATGTTTGTGATCCATTGTTGTAGTTCCAACATGGAGTGAGTCTGCCTGACTGTCTCAAGGAGTGGAATGGTATCATTTTCAATCACATTGAAATAATAAGAAAATTGGAGTGGGTCCATGTCCTCTTGATTGAGAACTTTTGTAGCATGCTGATAAATATTATTGAGTGTATTGTGTGCCAGCAGAATGTTGAATGGCCATAACTTTCCTAGGAAATGATGACAGAGGTCATTATGTATTAACATTGTTGGCATTGAGCAAGTATCAAAGTGTGGGAAAGTGGCTGGTACTTGTTCAACATTGCTGCCTTGCCTTCAAATCATTAGTACCCTTAGCACTCATCATGCTGGCCAAATATTCAGTGCCTGGGTCATCAGATTTGCAACCCCTACAGCACCATCTCATATACTATTTTCCAAAGGCAAACTACATTTTTCATATGCATATACTCTCTTTACCACTATTTTAAGTGTCTAATCTAGCCTTTTATTGTGATTAGACAATGGCACGGGTATGGGTAACCTGTGTGGGTTTTGTACCCATACCCGCCAGGGTACGGGTACGGGTTCAACTTGTGTGACCCCTGATGTACCCATACCCATGTCTGTACCCCAGGCCTGGGGTATATGACCCATGAGTATGACCTTTGAATGCCAGGCTGTGTCCAAGCCCTTGTTATGGGCATATCAATAACAATTAATATACAGTGTTCAATCTATCCTAGTGTAGAGCAGAACCGCATGGTAGTAGTTGAACTTTAAAAAGATACATGTCAGCAGAGTCACTAGCAAATCCTAACTACAGAGCGGCACTCATGCAGCTGAATCCAAGTCTTCCACCATCCAAGAGAGTGCCCAAGATCACTGAACAGGCAAAGGCAGCACTTCAGGAGAAAGGTAGCCGAAAGCGCAAAGAGACTGATGGAAACATCACAGAGGACGCCAACCCCAAAGAGATTGTAACCAAAAGGGCACACGCGGCCCCCACTATAGGCAATGGTAAAAAAGATCCTGTGGCACCCAAAGAAGGTCCAACCACAGTAGTACAAGCAGCCCCGAGCTCCGGGCCAGCATTGGCAACTGCAAGAGTTGTGGCAATGACCGAGGTATCTGACCATTCCGAGTCAGACACAGAGATCGAAGTTATTGGTGAAGCTTGTGCCGAGACTGCTGAAGACGAGCTAAGTAAGGTTAAACATTGTAATGATGAATGTTAGCTGATGTGGTCTTAGAACGTCTGATAAAAGAATGAACATCACCTATTTATGCCTTTTTCGAACCAAGACCACAGGTCGTTGAGATTCACAGACAGCGTGCTCATGACTTCAAGTGTACTAAAAAAGACTGCACCAGGATAGTTTGGAGGTATCTTGATACTGGCGATGCTCGGTCGACTGGCAACATGCGAAAACATGTTAAGAAGTGCTGGGGGGTGGATGCATTGGCCACTGCTGACAATGCGGGGAATGTGGGTGAAGTACGAAGGAAGATGGTTGGCAGTGGTCTGTGGGATGGGTCAATTACAGCATCATTCCAGCAAAAAGGAAAGGGGAAAGTAACGTATTCTCACCGGCAGTATACATGCGCCGAAACAAGGTGCGGGATTCAGTGGTTGAGCCTATCAGATGTCCATTGACGTGCTGTCTGATACAGCCGAAATTGTGTGTTGGATTGCCGAAAGTCTGCGACCGTTCAAGATTGTGTCAGATAGAGGATTCCAAACTCTAATGAAAACAGGACGACCTGAACTTTACATACCTTCGCCATCCACCATTTCGCGTGACGTCAGGCTTGTATTTGCACAGACTCATCAGTGAGTGGCTAAGATGTTACAGGTCAGAGGGTTGCTGCTGGTCGGAAGATATGAACTAATTGAGCATACCAGGAACACGATGGCAAGTTGAACTTCACGACTAATGCTTGGTCATCGCCCAACCATCAGGCGTTCGTTGCGTTCTCAGTACATTTGGAGAATAAAGGGGTGCCGCTGAGCATGCCATTAGATGTCATCAAGATTGCGGAGGTAGGAAATCACCTACACTAGCACAAGTACAATGACTGACTTGGCATTCCCGGCAGTCACACACCGGCTTAGAGCTGGCAGCGGTATTTGCAAAGATGCTAAAAGACTTTGAATTGAAGGATAAGGTCAGTAACGAAGTAAATTGACGTACCGGCATATAATCTGATGGCAAACAGATCCTGAGCGTGACGTGTGATAACGCCGCCAACAATGATGTAATGATACAAGAGCTCGAGGTATTCATTGCAGTGTTCAGAAGCACCGCAAGCCACACTCACTGCTTTCTGCACGTTGTAAATCTTGTTGCCAAGATGCTGATCCGCCAGTTCGATGTCAGTAAAAAAGAAACCGACGAAGCGCTGAGAAACGCGGAAGAGTTTGATGAGCCACTTTATGAAATGGAGAAAGACGGAGCTGACATGGGAGTTGGAGGTGGTGATGACGAGCCCAAGCCTTCTGATGAAAATGACGGATGGATAGACGAGCGCGAGGAGATGACTGAAGATGAGCAGCGGGAGCTAGATAGGACAATCCATCCGGTTAAACTGGCGCTCATGAAGGTGAGGGGACAGAAACCTACCGTTGCATTGTGGGTTGACAATTTTGCCAGCTTCGAAAGCTTGCATACAAGATTATACACTCCACGACACTTGTACTCCCTGCCTGGAAGGGCATTCTTCAAGATCTGCAGATGACCGCCACCTTGATGCCTCGCGACGTGTCGACTCGTTGGAATTCAACTTTTGACATGTTGGAATATGCACGGAACCATCGAAAGGCGATCGACACCATTAGCCAAAGTAGGGAGCTGGGTTTGAGGAGGTTTGAGCTGGCTGACCATGAGTGGGAGGTCGTCGAGCAGCTTTGCAGCATGCTGAAGGTGTGCCCTTGGCCCGTATTCGGATCATGTGACCTGGTTGATCGTACATCTAGATCCTCAAGGAGGCCACGCTCTTCTTCTCTCGTTCAACTCCCAGTCTCGCCACAGTGATCCCTGCTATGGATTACATCGACC
Organism: Hortiboletus rubellus; assembly: GCA_038092815.1. Lineage (NCBI taxonomy): Eukaryota > Fungi > Basidiomycota > Agaricomycetes > Boletales > Boletaceae > Hortiboletus > Hortiboletus rubellus. The sequence continues at coordinate 20,886 of JBBPRB010000147.1, forward strand.
GGGAACTGAATCATTACTCGCGCAACAAGAAATATATGGCAGCCGTCCGCGCATCTATTTCGCTGGCAAAAAAAACGCTTAATCACTACTACTTATTGACTGACAGCTCGAAGGTCTATCGAATTGCAATGGGTTCATCCATTGCACACCATTTGTCATGTATTGTACACTAACGGTTGTAAAGTGCTACATCCACGGCACAAGTTAACCTACTTCAAGCTGGCTAACTGGGAAGACCGCTGGATTGAGATGGCGCAGACACTGGTGCGCGAAGAGTACACACGGTCGTACGCATCCAGTAATAACAATGCTGACGTCGAAGAGGTTGAGACATGGTCCAATGCCAGTGATCAAACCAAGGTAGGTATTATTTCTGATCCAAGATGATCTACTCATCGATAACTACTAGGTAACTAACATGTTTGACAACTTGCCTGCACTTGCGCCGCCCAAAGCTGCTGATCTGGGTTCCGAGCTGGACCATTACCTCAATGCCGATGTCGAACATATTGTAGATGCAGTTGCATGGTGGTACGAACGCCGTGGCATGTATCCACATCTCTCTCGCATGGCCCTCAACTACCTCACCATCCCTGGTAGGTACTGCTGTTGTATATCGATGTTTTTATTAATTCGGATGGGTTGGCAGCTACCTCAATTGATGTGGAGCGACTCTTTAGCCGCAGTCGTCTCTTACTCTCGCATGTGTGCTCTTGTCTCTCAGCTCAATCCACTCGTGTGTTACTATGTCTCAGACACTGGAGCCAGCTGGATCTTGTCAGGACTGAGGATGTGATGAAGGTTAGCTCTCTCCCAGATCTTGCAGGAGATGATGAAGTATTTGAGGATGGATGGGACAACATTGATCGCGATTTTGACTAGCTATCAATTAGTACGCATTATGGCCAATAGTATACCATTGCTGCTCTGATGTATGAGGAACCCTGGGGTAGACCCATGACCCATGTGTGGGGTATACCCGCTGTGGGTAACCCTGGGGTATGGACTACATACCTGTGACCATACCCTGACCCATGGGTCAGGGTACAGAAAGATGGTGGGTCAGGGTACGGGTATGGCTGCCAATACCCCAGGGTTACCCATGCCATTTCCTAATTGTGATTCACCTTCATTAAGTTGAACATACACTATACAAGCTACATGAAGATCTGCTCATACACCATTCTGGACTGTTTGATGACATGTTTGCCATTGGTGGTGCCACCTTAGCTCAAGGTGGGAGTGACGAAAACCCCATTGTTTTGGAAGGTGAATGAGCTGACATATCCGACCTGTTTCTTGGCTATATCCATGGCTAGTAAGTCTTTCTCTAATTTAACTATAGGTTTACTAAAGGTCTCAAAAACCATAGTGGATGCAGGAGTTCATATTCCTATTCAGTTGATGAACTCCAGGACCTGCTTATATTCACAGAGAAGTACTGTTGTCCTGACATGCGCACTTTCATTGTTGACCATATTTGGAAAATGAGATATGACCTTCATTCTACAAAGATCGTTGGTTTGGGAATCACATTCAAAATGAAGAAGGCCTTTAAATGGGGTTTCACTTGAGATGTTTATCAAGAATATTAGCAAGCAACATTGACCAATGATGGGAGGCAATGTACAGTATTTGTTGTGCTTGTCTACACAAAATCAGTCATCAACAAGCACTACCACATCATTGCTGCAGAGGAGCCTATCATATTGTCTCACACACATGATTGTCCAAATCTGAAGGAATGTTCAGAGGACTGAAATGTCATTTGGTGGCATGAGCTGCTTCCTATTGGATGACAGGAATCCCCAGCCATATTCAGATGCAGTTGGATGCTTCAAGCAATTGCAGTTTGAATGTAGTTATATAAAGGTGACATAATAGAAGCATTATCAAATGTATGTAATCACTCTACAGCATGCTAGGGTCTAATATATGCAATCAAAACCTAACATCAAAAAACTGTCTGAATGAGTCAGCGTTTTGAAATGGTTGCCATTTCATCAAATCACAACCAATTCCCTTGACCCTTGATGCTATAGAACACCAATGGCAAGTACTTTATTTCATACACTAACACAATGACAGTCCAGGTTAGGGTTGTTACAGGATATCAGCTTTAGGTGAAAATATGCAAACATGCAAATAATTTTTTGAGCCACTTTATGTTGGGAGAAATCATTTTGTTTCTCCACAACCCATAAATAAACAAATAAGGAAAAAAATAGAGATATATACATACTAGACACTATGGTCTATATGCCCCTCAATTAGCTAAGCATTTGGACCATGGAAATATAGTGAAAACTCAAATCTTGGGTCAAATGTCTAGCATCACATATACAATAACTATGTATCTACATCCAAACATTTTGATGCAGGTCAATGAGTAGAGGAGAACTCACCAGGTAGAACTCGAGACAAGCCTGACAGCCTTGTCAGTACTGTTAGAGGATGTTGGGGAAGCTAGGAATGTGCTGAATGGCCTATATAATGCATCAGAATAGGTCAGGGAGCAATTAGAGAAGAGGAAGGAGGAAGACTTACCTAGGAGAGCTCCAGTTAAGCTAGACAGGTTGAGTTGCAAGAAGGCTATCTGGGGCAATCTCCAGAGTAACATAGAATGCCTTGGGGGCAACAGGAACAACAGCAGCAACAAGATACATGTGTCAAGTCAAGATAGAGGGCCAGAAGGCCATGACTCAGAGGGCAAGCAAATCAGATCAGGAGTCACTGAGGGCAACCAGCACTGCCAAAGGATTGTCAAGGGTGGTGAATACAAATACAATTGTAAACTGGGCAAGATGGATGGAACAATGAGCAGTGCATGCTGTGACTCAAAATAAGTCAAAACAGGTTCACTAGCTGAAGACAAGACAGGTCAGCATGAACAGTGCAAGCACACAATGGACAACATATCTAGGAAATCCACACTGCCCTGCATTCCCAGGTCACTGACTGATTATGTTAATCCAATGCATCAACGTGGAAGGCTCAAGAATCTGATCTGTATCAGGCAATGCAGCCACCACATTACATAATCCCAGAGTATTTCGAACCTCCATAGTGCACTCCGTTCTACTTGAGGTTACTAATAAGTGACTATTACTAGAGTATTTTACAGCCTGTACAGCACATTCCATCAATATAATGACTATACTAACTAGGGTATTCTGATTGATGACCCTCTAAATTGCGTTGGTGTTGTCCATATCGCGCTGATACTTGTTTTGTATCGCGCGCGTCACAACAAATAGTTCGCGGGAATTATTGTGCACTTGCAGCACCATATATGGGGACGTACAACGAGGATACGGAACGCCAGATGGAAATCCGTGCGCTCACCAACTTGAGAGACTTTTTGCGCCATGGTAGGGGCAAGGATTTGGTGCCCGAGTTGAGGAGCAGATTGTAGCGTGTAGATGCCCCCCCGGGATACTTTGCTATGAGCCATGTCATGCGTCGGAGAGAACACGATCGGGTTTGCCAATCCATTAGTCACAGCATCATCGCATCCGCAG
>JBBPRB010000148.1:0-24357 GCA_038092815.1 Hortiboletus rubellus
GCTAATTGCTGGCAATCTCTATCTAATCTCTAGGATGGTCTGGACCACCCTTCTATGTTTCACCTCTTCACTATGTCACCATGTCACCTCTTCACACCTTCACCATATCACAGGATACCTCTCCAACCCTTCACATCTTCACTCCTCACCTCTTCACCTCTTCACCTCCTCACCTCCTCACCTCTTCACCTCCTCACCTCTTCACCTCCTCACCTCTTCACCCTGTGGTATGGCTATGCCTTCTCGTCTGATCATATATTATTCTTCCATTCCTGATTCATGCCTCCTCCTCATGCCTTTCATGTGCTGCCACACTCATGCTTCTTCATTTATGATCTTTCATTAATTTATGATCTCTGCCACACCCTCATGGTCAGGGTTATGCTTCCATTGTATTATTTACATCCCCCCTCCTCATGTTCTTGCTTTTTTCCATGCTTTCCCCTCATGTTATGCTTCCATTCCATGGCTGTACTGATACATGTGTTGCACACATGTTCAGGGACTCATCTTTTCTATAGATCTATGCACAACATGTACATACTTTATGTAGTATATAAAGTCCCCCAAGCAGTGGCCAAGGCTCCCCAGTCTTGCCCTCCTTGGAGTTTTCCCTTCTGCTCCTCTGGCTGACTCACTCCCCTCTTTCTATCTTTATGTGGGTTGATTCCCCTAAACTATGTCCTCAAGAAGTTAGCTACCAAGTGCATTCAAGAGCAAGCAGCCTTTAGGTTGTTTCAATGAAAAACAAAAGTAGAAAGACCAGGCCACCAAAAGTCATGTTCGAGGATAGCGTTTGTGCGAAAACGGCCCAAATGACCGGTAAGAGGAGAAGAGTGAATTGAATGGAGGAGGGAAGAATGAGAGGTGGGAGGAACATACATATGACCTTTGAAAAAGAGATGGCCATTATCAAAAGTCCAATCAGAAAGAGAAGAATAAGGGAATAAAGGAGAACCATCAGCAAGGTTGGCCAGAGCATGAAGGACAAGAGGATCAGCGGAGGAAGAATTACGTATGTGAGTTGCGAGAGAAATGTCCAAAGCATTAATAATAGCAGGATCAGGGAGAATAGGAGTGTTTGCGTTGTCTAAGGTGGTGTCAAGGTAATCACGATGAGAGAGAGCATCAGCGGGGGCCATCTGGATACCAGGGAGAACTTTCCAGATGATATCAAAGTCTTGGAGGAAGAGTGACCAACGGGCTTGGCGGCGAGAGAGTTTACAAGGATCTTTTGGATAAAAGAGGTTCTTGTGGTCAGTAATAATGGTGACAGGGTGAGAGGTGCCTTGAACATATTGGTGCCATTTTGTGAGGGCGAGGATGACAGCAAAAAGTTCCCTGTCATAGATATCGTAATTACATTTCGCAAGAGCAAAGGTGTGGGAGAAATAAGCGCAAGGATGAAGGTCACCATTGATATCGGCTTATAGGAAAATAGCCCCAGCAGCCAAGAGAGAGGTGTCAGTCATAATAGAAAAGAGTCAAGTGACATCAGGGATGGCAAGGACAGGAGTGGAGGCAAAAGCCGATTTGAGGGATTTGAAAGCTCTTTGTTGGAGGGGAGTCCAATTCCAGGAAATATCTTTGCGAGTGAGGAGAGTTAATGGGGCGATAGTGTGGGAGTAGTTTGGGATGAACTCCCCATAAAAATTAGCGAATCCGAGGAAGGAAGAAATGCCTTTGACAGAGGTGGGAGGTTTCCAGTCATGAATAGCAGAGGTTTTGACAGGGTCCATCTGGATTAGTCCTTGACCAATGATTATGCCAAGGAATTCAATGCGAGAAGCATTAAAGATATACATATTTCGCTAATTTTAAGGATAGTCTGTGTTCGCGAAGGTGAAGTAGGACTTGATGGGTGCGTTTGTGGTGGAGGGCAAGGTTGCCGTTGGTATGGATATCAAGATCATCCATATAGATCTTGAGCCAACGTTCAGCGATCATATCGGCAAAGATGTGGTTCATGAATGCTTGGAGAGTGGGAGGTGCATTGCAAAAACCAAAAAACATAACGGTTGGTTCGAAGAGTCTGAAGGGTGTGATGAAAGCTGCCTTCCACTGGTCAGATTCTTTGATTTGGATGTTGTTATACCCCCATCTAATGTCGAACTTGGTGAATCAGGTGGAATCCTTCACATCATCGATGAGTTTGGGGATAAGAGGGAGAGGGTATGCATTGCAAATAGTGTGGGAGTTAAGGTATCGATAATCTTGGCAGGGACGAAGAGAACTGTTCTTGTTAGGGACAAAGAAAAATGGAGCAGCTTGAGGTGACTTTGAGGGGAGAATTTAACCAGTCTTAAGATGTTCATCAATAAACGACCAACAAGCTTCCTGTTCTTTGGGATTCAACAGGTATACCTTGGTGATCTCTGGGATAAAGGAGGGTTTCAGGTGGATGGTGTGGTCAAAGGGGCAATGTGGTGGAAGTTGATCATAGGTCATTTCAGAAAAGATATCTTCGAAGCCATGGCATCAGGAGGGAAGAGATATTTTGGTAGGTTTGTTCTCTTGGGCCAGTTGGGTGGACAGCGTTACTTTGTTGATGATTTTACCCTTCTGGGGGAGGTACTCACTGGGAGATGCATCGACCCCATTGGGATACTGCTCAGTAAAGAGGGTAGAGATTTCATGATCAACATCCAAGTCGAGGAGTCAAAGGAGATAACGTCGGGGGAGGTCTTCAGTGGAGAGAGAGGAGGGGATATTATTCGGGAGGGAAATAGTATGCATAGACCAGTCAATTTGAGGATTACGAGAATGTAGCCAAGGCATCCCAAGTATGATTTGTTTTCAACCAAGGAAGAGGATCATTAATTCGATGGGCTCAGGTCGTTTCCCAATGTGGATCAAAGGCCGAGCTCGCCAAAGGATAGTGCCTTTCTTATTCTGAGTGCCATCTACATTGTAAGCTTCTAGGGGTTCAGGGAGGTATTGCATGGGGTAATTCATATGGGAGAGGAGTTCAAGACCAATGAAATTTCCGGTAGCTCCAGAGTCGATGAGAGCAGTGGTAATGACGATTTGCTTTCCGACTTGTAACTTCATGGGAAAACAAAGAGTTTGTTCATTTTGAGGGGCTACAATTACATGATGGATGAGATGGAAAGGAGACGTTGAAGCAGCTTCCCAAATTCTGTTCTACGTTAATAACAGAGACTTCCTCCTTGTTTGGTTCTGCTTCGTTGTAACACATCTGGAGGATTTGAAGGATTTCGCCCTCGTCCTTTCCCTTAGTCTTCAGGGAGTTAACAAAGACAGAGAGGGCAGAGGGGGTTTTGACAGGAGGAGAGGACGAAGAGGAAGGTGTGGTCTCAGTGGTACGAATGGTCTGAGGGCGAGGGGGTCGTGGGGTAAAGTTCTGAGGTTTGTTGCATTGGGAGGCGTTGTGTCTGGTGTTGCAACAGCAGAAGCATCTTCCCTCTCGGATGCACTTAGCTCGTTCTTGAGGGGTAAGCTTAGAAAGTGAGATAGCATCTATGTCCATAGCATTGGGGTCTTGAGTCGAAGGTGAGGGTTGCATGGGAGTAAAAGATCTGCCTCCCTTCAGGACAAGGATACGTATCTTCTGTGCATGGAGTGTCTTTGCTTTCTTGATCCATTCTTTTGCCAGAGTGGGAATGGTCGCCATGGAGAGGATCATAGTGGCAAGTTGTTGATCCAGTCTGAGGGAGAACTGGTCAATGAGGGTGACATTGTCGGTAATACCAGCACGTGAGGAGAGGTTTTGGAAATCGGTGATATATTTCTGAAAGCCATCATCGATGACTCCATCAGGGCGATGGAAAGATTTCTGCGTGAGTCTAGACAGTTCATGGCAAGCAGTGGCTTTGGTGTTGAAGGGAAAGAGGGTGGATTCAAAGTTTTCGGTGAACTTGTCGAAAGTTAGGTTGTGAGGGTCAGCAGTGGCATTGGACATCTTCTCGTACCACATTTCAGAGAAGAAAACACCACGTCCCTGGCTCATCTTGTTCAATGTGGTCATGATTCTCTGGGAGTCAAGGGTGTAAAGATCTTTGTTGATCGCAAAGTACACACGCATGGCTTTGATCTATCGTGTGGTGTCGGCTGGTTTGCCAGAAAAGTCAGTGGGAAGGGCCGCTTTTAGTTTGGTGGGAGCGCGAGACATGGGGACAGGGATGGTTCCACTGGTCAAAGGATTGGCAAGGGTGTGAGGGGGTCTGTGTTGCCGAGGGGTACTGGGTCCTGGGTTTACTGTAGTCTATGGGTCGACTTCAATGTCAGAAGTGTGGTCATCAGGTGGAAGCCCATAGTGTCGGCGAAGGGCTCAATCAGTGTGATGAGAAATTTTGCTGAAGGGGAGATGTCCTGCTCCTTAATAGGAGGGACAAAGAATACACTCGTTCTTTTGTTACACGAAGCATACACAAAGAGAAATTCAAAGGTTTTGTACTCCTTAGGAGGTACTCACGAAGAGACTCTGCATCTGAGTGAGATACGAAGACAAAGGTCGAAGGGTTGACTAATGAGGACTCGAAGGATGAAGGTCTCTGTCAATCGGACAAGAGGACACAGGAGTATGCTATGATTGCATAGAATGAGTATAAAGAATACAAGTACAAGATAGTGAGGTATAAGTACTAGGGGACGCGACATCAAGGAACACTGAGGAATACATAAGAATGATTAAGTAAGGTGACGCATCATCCACAGTATCAAAGAGAGAGATAGGAACTACAAGGCCGATACAAGAAAATCAGCTGAGGAGGTTGCTGTTTGAAGAACAAGGAAGAAAGTGAAAGAAGGTATCAAAGAAGAACAAATGTAGAAGTAATCGGAGAAACAAGAAGTAAGCTGCAATTCCATACCGTCCTCCAGAGACCTAAGAAAAGGTGCACTTGTTGTGGGAAGCAGAATAGGTAAAGACGATGTGAAATGAGAAAAACTGTAACATAGACCACCTTGGTCCTCATGATTTGTTCAATGGCATTGCAAGCATCATCAACAACATTCTGCGAGAAGTCAAACATCTTAAAGCTGAGATACTATGTGGTGGTTGGTGGTGGTGGTGGTGGAGTTTGAGAGAGTTGTGTTGGTGTCATCCAACGCGCACCCTTTCATTTGAACTGAATTTCCCATGACTACTTAGTCAGGCCTGGCCACAACACTGAATGTGGCTCCACATCGGCAAATCGGCTCACCCATTGTTTCCAACTCCATATCGCCATTGTTGCTGGCAACACAGGGTATTTGATTGGCTCACCCTCTTTAGTAACCTTCATCATGCACAAGCAAGTCCATTTTACCTTGTCCTGTGAGTGTTAAACATTGACATTTGCAATCAATGTTAACGCTTCTCCAATCAGCCCAGGCTTCATTGAAGCAGACTACTTTCAACCCGAGCCACGAGGAAGCTGACTGCTTAGCCACGAGGCCATCAAGATCTCTCCAAGGTCCTGAGTGGCACTTGTCTGCGTGCTTATTCCAACCCTCGTTTCAGGTTTGATTAGCAAACCATCCCAGGGAAATCCAAAACACAGGCAGGTGTCATGCTGAGGTGAGCTATTTATTTGGGTACTTTATTGGTCTAATCAGATGCTTTGAGACCAGACGACTTTAACACCATTGACTTCAGTATCACTGAAGGAAGGTTGGTGCATTCTTCTATGTGCTATACAATCTGGTAAGTAAATTTGGAAATTTGCATAGGCATCGTGGTACCTCCAGTCATACCGCCAAGAACGTTGGCTTGGCCCACCTTATGGCTCCATTCCAGCCCTCTGCAAATATTATCACAGATGTGGAGATGGGGGCCATTACACAAGACTCCATGCAGGGCAATGATCTGCAACCGCAACCCCCAAAGGGCATCGCCGAACGGATGCACTCAGGAGGTCCCCCCGAGATGATGAGGCCCTTATTCACTCAACAAACAAGGTTTGTCTGTTCTAATCTATGTAATGTGATCGGGTACATGGATACTGGAATTCACATAGGCATCGTGGTGCCTCCAGTTGCCCAGCTGAGAATGTCGGCTTGACCCACCTCAGGGCTTGACCCGAACCTCCCACAGATATGACCCCTGATGTGGAGATGGGAGGCCCCACGCAAGACTCCATTGGTGACAAGGGTCTCCAACCACAACCTCCAACAGACGTTCCAGAACAGGCGCAGTCAGGAGGTCCCCCTGAGATGGTGCGGCCCCCATTTGCCAAACGAATACTCAGCTAAACTGTCAGAGCCAAGATGATAGCTGACATTGAGAAGTGGATAGGTGGCAGAGGTATGCTGACCATATGCTGCCATTGTACAACAACCTTGCTGATCATTGTTTAGAGGATGATGATTTACGGAGGATACTCCATTGGTTGTTCTCAGAAGGTATCAATATCGACAGAGCCGACCCAATACGTAAGTTCATCCCTTTGTGCATTTGCACTGGTCACTGAAGGATTGCTCAAGTGTTCAGAGCTGCTATCTGCTGTAGCAATGCTATACCTGGGACCACCCTCGGATACAATAATGATGCCGGACCACCATCAAAAAAAAGGGCAAACATGCCAGTCCAATTGGCCATGTAGGCTGCAATCGACAAGTATGTTGAGGCAGCTCGGTGTCGATCTGAGCTCCTGGGGATGGAGAAACTTCTGTTAGAAGCCTTGGATATGGTGGAGGAATGACTTGTATTGTAACTACCAAATGTAATAACTCAGGAAGCACACAAACTCAATCACGCTAACCCCATGACAGATATCTGAGCCAAGGCTGACCCACCATGTCGGCCTCATTTCATTTGAGCAATTAAATGCAAGCACAAATAGGCAATCCACCATCGCACCAATGAGCAGGGCTCATTGTATATCTGAGCCATTTTCAATATGCTCAGGCCAGAAAACATCTCCCTCCCTCACAGGCCCCCTGACTGTGTTGGGTCAAGACCAGTCATGCAATTGGGCCTCCCCCAAGGCATCGTTACACATCCATTCGGCATAATGCAGGCCCAGTTGGCATCATTGGTCCAGTAGGTTTCTCCCCCCACAGGCTTCCGATGGCGTAGGGCCGAGGCCATTCATACCATCAGGCCAACCCCAAATCATCGTCACCCATCTACCCATCCCATTTGGGGCCCACTCAATATCGCTGGTCCGCCCAACATCTCCCCTACCCAGCCCTTGGATGGCGTCGGTCAGCATCCGCTTTACGAGCTCCTGACAGCGTCGTATTGGGATCAATTGCACCATCGGGCCTACCCCACAATGCCATGACTCATCTATTTGGTCCATTCAATATCATCCATACATCAAACAACTCCCCCCTACTTGGGCCCCCAACGGCATCAGGTCGGGGCAATTCACACCATCGGGCTTACTCCACATCGTCATCACCCATTCATTCAGCTCGTCCAATATCATCTGTCTAGCAAACCTCTTCTCCCCCACAGGCTCCTGATGGCATCGGGTCCAGATCATTCACATCATCGTGCCTTCCTCACATCATTGTCACCCGCCTCTTTGGCCCGTTCAACACCGTCGACCAGGCAAACAGCTCCCTCATTTATGCCATCAGGCCTGCTCCACATACATAGTTATTGCCAATGTATGTGGCCTGTTTGACATCGTCAATCCAGCCAACATCTCCCCCCATCAAGGCCATCTGATGGAATCAGGTTGGGGGCCATACACACCATCGGGCATACTTCATGTCATCGTCGTGTAGCTTTTCAGCCTGACCTGTCCCCTCTACCCCACCAGGCTATCACAATGTTTTCGGCTCAGTGTAATTCATATCCAACACTAGCCTGCCGATGCTATCAAGTCAAATCCTCAGCCATTGCATCAGGCCCTGCTGATATCATCGGCCCTATTCAATGTCCAGTCCATTTGGGCCCGTCCCATACCATGGAGTCAAGGCCCAAATGTTTGCATTAGAGGCCTACCCACCCCAGCTGAACTACCAGGCCCTTTCATATCTTACAATCATGCTTATTACCCAGGCCCTACCATAACTCTTGGTCCCAATCTATCCTGGGGCCATCTAAGGGCTGTCCTATCCATTCAGCCCAATTGTGCACAGGCTGGCTGAGACCATCGGCACAAAGTGACTACATGGGCTCAATCTGTTGGATGTCGATGAGCTTGCCACACCTGGAGAATTGCTAATGGCTTACTATGTTACTCACTCGATTGTGTTTTGGTTCGTACTACATATGTTCTACTCTATTGATACACCGCAGGAGATGGTCGGCGTCACGGTGGTGATTCTGGATCCTATCAGAGGTTCCAATCGCATCGGACAAATCTTGTTGCCTGTTTGTGGGGCCATCAGATCTCCATCCATCCACTGGCCGACTGCGACAGTGCAACAATCTTGCAAGGATGTGTTGGACCTCCAGGTATGGGAGTTGTCTGATTCGGTCCCTCATCTGTCATTTCATCCCCTATGGTGCCCGGAAGTGCCCTTGGACTATGTCAATTTGGATTTGCTGCAGTGTCCTGATCACCATGTTACTAATAGCATCATTGTGGGTGTCGAGGTCAGTGACTTGATGGAGCCTGTGAGCTGCCACCAACATCCAATTCTGCTAGATCAAAAGTGCAGTAGATCAGGAGTATCCGAGTCTGGATGGTATTACAAGATATGATAGTACTAGTTTAATTGTGTATGAAAAGGTGAGTGAGGGTTTCTGTCAGGGGGGGACAAACAAGGCCACACAGCCTATGTATGTTGTATCAAATGCACAACAGATTCAGGAGCTCTGGATGGTATTGCAAGACACATCAGTAGCACTGCTGCACTGGGCAGGCTTGGCAGGGAGCTTGCAACATATGGTGGTTAGGTGGCAGTGTGGATTCGCAAGAGGATCTTGCATGCTATGAACATCAGGAAAGAGGGATTTCAAAGGCACAATGGATTTGGGAGCTCTGGGTGGTATTGCAAGATGCATCAGTAGTGCTGGCCTGACCTGGTGGGGAGGTTGCAGCATGTGGTGATTAGGTGACGGCATGGATTTGCAAGAGGATCTTGCATGCTATGGACATCAGGGAAATATGGATTCTATTATATCCATGAAATTGCAAGACCAGATGGAGTTTTGCAACAAAGAATGAGATGTTGCAAAAACAAATCCATACAGTGCAGAAATGTCTTGCAAATATAGTGAGTCATGCAGAGCAACTTGCAAACTCTCACAGGTATGTTTCTTGGCTGTCAATTGTGCAATCCTTCTTGAGCTGTATTTACAGGCATTTCTTGCAGTATTCTTCCTCTATGGCCTGGTCCAACAACCCTCCCTCACAAAATATTCATAGAGGCAACACATCATCACATACAAATTGAAAACATGTGTTAGCACCTTCCTAACATCCTAGGCTACCTTTATATGTACAGTACATACAATAGCAAACATTATGTAGCTTGCAGCATATGATTTCACAATTTCCAACCCATTACCTGATTAGGCACAGTAGGTGTTCTACTTAGACACTTAGCACACTTATGGTTACTTGAGCAAAACTTCTATACTTATATACTTGAGTAAAGTGGACAAGTGCATTTAAGTGCTCATAAGTAATGTGAACATTTGCTGATGTGACAATACTTCATGTAGACATGATTGCGCGCACAAGGGCGGTAGGTTGTGCAAAATTTTGAGTAGCTGCGGACCCTGAAACTACTACGAATTCTACTGCATTTGAGTCGTCGATGGCGTGACATCTTCAACAACCATGACAATGCCGCCCCCACCACCCTTCTGTTTGTTCCATGAGACGAGAGGGGAGGTTAGGGAGACAATGTATCAACATGATCACGTCAAACGTCACTTGATTGAGCAGCTTATTTACATGAAATCGTGACGATGGTACCTGGGTGTGCCCATTTGAAACCTATACATCTTGGTCGACATTCATCTCGAACCCAATCTCCAGGCCTAGTGACATATCCAACAGATTCTTGATCGTCTGGCAGAATTTTTCCTGGCTTAGGACCTGGTCGTTCCTCTCGTACAACGATCGACAAGTGTCATGGATTTCTTTGCGTTTCTGTGACTGTTCATAATCTTCAAATGCCTCCTTTAGAACCTCCCAATTGGTCGTGCCAATCAAGTCGGATTTCAGCGTAAAGTCGAACAATGAGTTCAACACTGCAATGAGGTTGATGGTATATGCCATGAACAGACGCTCGACTTCAGGTCTTTCAAAGTAAGCTCATTAGGAGCACATTGTGGACACGTAGAGCGAGCACTTACACATTTTGCAAAACGGTCACCGAAACCCATTCCACGAAGAAATGAGTGAATCCAAGGATAGCAACTGGCGGCAAAATAGGGTTTGTCCTGGTATTGACCAAGCTCACAAAGTGTGCAATGATATCGAGGGATGGTATACTAAGAGAGTTAGGACAAATATATTACAGTCGTTGTGCTAACACATATGGAGTGGTGGTGGCGGATTGTATTTGAAGGTCTTGAACAAGATACAACATGAGCTGTTGGAACTCTTTTCCACCGAGAATCTACTAATGTTATCCAACAGTTCTCTCACACATCATGGCTTGCATTACCTTATCTTTGTCCTTGAAGTTCCAGCAAGTGACGATATCCTGATGGACCTGGGCAAGACAATGCCATAGTAACATGTTCCCTCCACCAGGTATGCTTCCAGCGAGAGTATGATAGTAACCTTGTTGATGTTAGGGATGAAGCTTACACGTGAACTGCTAACTGCACATACAATCCAAGGCTTTGCTGTTTAGTGAAAAGGGATTAGGAGTTGTGGAGGGTGTCCCAAACGGAGGCACCATCCGTGATGCACTCGGTTGCTTCGAGACATTCACATATAACTTGGTAGATCATGAATCTCGGAACGGTGAAATTCAAACCGAGGGAGTCAGGCCCACAAGGAATATCAAAGAAAAGGAGGATACTAACACTGATGGCGGTAACCAAGGCATCTTTCCATGAGCCACTTGCTAATGATGCATTGGCCCGCTCATTCAAGAGCTGTGTGTGGAGTGGTGAATCGAGAGCATGGTGAGTGAACCGCATGACTTCTTCAAGTGTTGCAATTGACTCATCGAGGTCTGGAAGATCGCCTGAGCACTCGTAGCGAATCCACAATGCGAGAACGAGATTGGTCAGCCTCTGGGGCTTGTCGAAATAGTCGTGCGGAATATCTCCCACAGCTTGATGAAGTGCGGGAATCAACTTGTCAATGTCGGCGAGGCTACTGGAGTTTTTGATCCTGAAGAGTGCATACGTTTGCAGTGCGAGATCAGTAGCTTGATGTTCATGAGTATCCACAGAGCAACTAGCCTGGACCTCTGATGCAAGCTCTGTAATTTCTCCTGGAAATTCTTCAACCCCAAGGTTCCCGTATTGATATAAGAGAACTTCGGCTAGGTGCAACAGTGTCACAGGTCGATCTGGCTGACCAACATGTCACAATTCGAGTGCTTCTCGATGATACGAGATTGATGCCGAGAGTTCTGCAGTACCAGGGTCAACCTGAAAATCGATGAAACGGGCCATGGCTAGGTTGCAAAGTGCTGCAGCACAACACTTGTGGTCATCAGGACAGATCGAAAGAGCATGCTCAAAATATCCAATAGAGACCACAACATTTTCTTCTACTGTGTCATCATGATGGTGGAAGAGAGCATTGTGCCCTTGCTCAATTAGTTGTGCGAGCTCTGAAGACTCTTCCCAGTCAAACTAATCAGCAAGCTACTATCGGCTGAGACAGTATTTGCACAGCATCTCCCGACTTACGTCCCAGTCATGATCCGAAGCAGCCCCCAATGGGTCAAAATGCTGTTGCTCCATGGTAATAAAGAGCAAAGAACAAGGTGATACAGGCCCCCCCTTATTTGAAGAGAATGCGACTACTGTGCTGGTCTTTAGCACTGACCACCCTGATGTATGAGATACAATGCTTACAATAAGTGTTGTCAACCAAGTCTCCTACACAGATGTCTGCTGTGCGGAGAACTTTCCCGCTTCCCAACACTGGGGAAAACTCAAAGAATGCATGTACAGAAAGTTGGACCTTGGCAGATGGTTTGGAAGGCCTGGAAATCATGAAGGTGAGAAACCAAGCAGAATAAAGAATATCCCACATCTGGATCCTATCATCCCATTCAACAACACCATGAAGGAGTACTGGCTTATTTTTACTTCTGCGTCTAGTGCCATCAAATTGAACAAGAACATAGAATCCAACAGGCATTCGCCTAAGACCAACAACGACACCCTCAGCTCGGATACCTACAAGATGATTGATATACTTCTAAAAAAACCAATTTTGGGGGGTACATACGTTTGATAATGACCCAAAAGTTGTCAGTGGGAGGCCTAACATAACCCAGTGAGTACTTCAAACATGGCGACACAGGACTTGCCCACCTGATAGTGGGGGCCTAACATTGCCTAGTGAGTACTTCAAACAAAGTGATGGAGAATTACCCACTTTTTGCCCTGAAGATACATGGCCACTAAGTAGAATATTATTCAAGAGTGAGCGACAGTCACGTTGATTGAGTACCTACCATTTCCAGGCTGCGAGATCAGTGAGTAGTTTTCCGATAAGAACTTTTCGAGAAGGTCCTCTTGCATCAGCTCCTCAGGAGTAAGTTTTCCCTAACCTAGAAGTAAAAAATCGGAATAGACCGAAGACTATGACGACAAATTGTCTCAATCAAGTTTATCCATTCACTATCATGTGTGACGGCTACCAAGGCATTGGGATCCTGGCAAAAATAAATTCACTTGTGTGATGATCATTGACATGTCACCATCCATACCTTATTCAATTGATATCGGTTGATAACATCAGAAGGGTGAAAGGGCTAACAGTTACTCAGTCATTGAGGATATATGAAAATGTCTCATGATACCAACTTGGGATAACGTGGGTACAGAGTCAACATTTGCATCCCCTTGCCTACGAGGCCATTTTGGAGTATTTTTGTTGCAGAATATGTTGAACGAACTCGTATTATACGGTAGTAGTTCATTTATAGTAGTTAGTTCACACGCACTTCATGTAGTGTATATAGCTTTCGGACTCAGTCATCTGAGTTCTAATTCACTCTTGACCAGCAACTGCTATCATCACTAAGTTACCCACCACAGCAGGTAAGCCAAGTAACTGCGTACTGCATGCTTCCGACAGGTTATGAGCCCTGGTGATCGTGCTGTGCGACTTGCTCGCCGCCATCACTTGGTTTCACCTGCTCCCACCCTCAGATGCGCTTTGCGCTCTTTGGTGCGGTAAGTCGCGTTCTAACCCGTTCTTACGCTTGAACATATGCAACATATCACGCCCTATGCGTTTTTACGCTTGGGTACATGTGACCAGATCCTGGACATAAGGGGAAACTATGTCTCACTGGTCCCAGGACTCTGAGAGCATAATGCGCGTACCTACGCCCCTTCCCTCTTCTTTCTTTATTCTAGTTGGAAGTTAACTGACACCTCTCTGTCCTAGACCTACCCCTTTCTGACTATGTCCTCCAAGATCAACACCTCCAACGCCAACAAGGTCCCTGACCTTACCAGCCCCAACTACCTCAAGTGGCGCTCTCTCATGCAAGCCTACCTTCGCACCCTTGGCGCTTTTTGGGCGATCACTACTGAGTGCCCCAACGAGCTTACTGAAGGAGAATCCGACCAGGTTCTTAACCAGTCCCATATCGACGACTGGCACACTGCCAATGAGAAGACACTCAGTGCCATGGTTCTCAAGATGTCCCCAGCCCTTGCTCACCCTTTTTATAACTCGGACTCAGCCAAGGACATCTGGAATGCCCTTGAGGCAAAGTTCTCTACTCCGTCCACCGCCTTCAAATATTTGGAGTTTAAAGCGATGATGGACACCATCATCCCAGAGGACCAACACCCTCAGGCCGCCTTTTCGAAGTTGAAACAGCACTTCAACCTCCTCCAGACCTACCAGAATGAGGTCCCCGCTTCCCTCCAGTCCCTTATCGTACTAGCGAAACTACCACGGTACATGGACGTGTTCACCCAGCTTTTGAACATGTCCACCTCCGGCACTATCACCTCCTCTGTGAAAGGAAAGGAGAAGGATGACGAGGATCCGACGAAGCTCCCCGCCCTCAATGAGATCGAGCGGATGACCCTCCTGGCTTGGCAGCAATATATCTCGAAGTGTAAGCCCCAGCAGGACGACCATGTGAGAAAGATCTCCATGGTCAAGTGTAAGCCTGCGGACCCCCAGTTCCAGCAGCAGCAGGGGCAGCAGCAGCAGGGGGGGAACCAGCAGCAGCAAGGAGGCCCATAGCAGAAGAAGAAAAAGACCACTCATGGTCAGCGCTCCGCGCAAGGGCAAGCGAAGCAAGACACTTGCGCCCAACGCCGCGAGAACGCGCACTTCAACGACGCCAGCCCCTCCTTCACCTTCTCCACTGCCACCATCATAGATCCCGCCATCGTCGAGGCCGGACCCTCCATCGTTGACCCACGCCGTCACGCCCATACCACTGGTGAGGCCCACTACGGCCCACCAGCTTTTCCCCAGATGAAGAATGCGATATCCCTCGCTCGTCATCTGGAAATCACCCCTACCATCAAGACCGTAAGACGTTTTGATAAAGTCGCGAACAGTAAACTCACTCGCACTCCCATCTCCAATGCCGGCGACTATGACTTTGGCGCTCCCGGTCCTTCGCGTCCACCGCAATACAAGGACCATAAGGCAGATTCCCCAATCCACCGTCTCTCTTCGTCCTGCTCCGGCACTTTTGGAGAGGATGTTCCTTCCTATGAGGATGCGATGGAAGACAATTCATCTTCGCTCCTCAACCGGCTCCACCAGCCCATACAGCCCACCACCCTCATCCAGATGGATGATAAAGACGCTGTCTCCAACCATTCTGGCCAGGCAGAGGCTGGCGAATTTTTCGCCACCCAAGAGGACTTCTACGCCCAAGAAGAGGAAGAAGAACTCCCTTTCGAAGAGTATTTCAACTTGGACGGTGGATATGAGGATGAAACGTATGTTCTTTCCTCGTCCCTCTCACATCTCCCAGACACTGATGAGTGAACCCCTTACTCGCCACAGTATGTAGAATATATTCTATCGTCTGTTGTAGATAGTAATGAAATGGACATCTTTTCTATGCTCCCTTACTCTCTATGCGATGGCTGTGAGAACCACAACACCAAAGAAAAAGGAAAAGCGTATACACAAAAGGAAGACACAGAAATGTGGCTTCTTGATTCTGGAGCCTCGGCTCACTTTACCAACAACTTCGACGCTTTTGTTGAGTATCAGGTGTACCGCGAACTTCACTACACCCAAACTGTGAATGGAAAAGCACCAGTCTTAGGTGAAGGCAGCATCCTTATCCGCTACAAGGAGAACATTGTGTGATTGTCGCCAACAATTTACATGCCGGATTGTACCATAAACCTAATCTCCCTTGGCATTTTCCTAAAAGACAACTGCCTACATGGAAGAAGCATGAAAGGCTTCATGCACGTCATCGATGAATGTACCAAACGCGACCTGATCAGTTTCCACTCCCATGGAAACAGCATCATGTACTGGGTAAGAGCCCCTATCGTCCATGATCACACAAGAGCGAATATCGATATGATCGCCATTGATTATGAGCTGCTCCATCACCGCCTTGGGCACCCTTCAAAGGATGTCTTGAGAGCTGCGTGAAAACACGTTAGAGACTTCCCAAGTGTAACTATTCCACCTGTGGAACCCATTTGCCCTGGCTGTCAGCTAGGCAAACAGCCTAACCGCTCCTTTGTTGCAAATGATGTTCATGTGAAGAAATCTTTTGAACTCGTACACTCTGATCTAAAGTCCTTTGAGACTGAATTATACCATTGATCGAGGTACATTATCGCCTTCTATGATGATTATACATTCCAAGGATGGATTAAACCCCTCCAAACCAAGGACCAGGCACTTGGTGCCACTAAAGAGTTCATAAAGTACATCAGCAATCAGTACTCCGCCTCCATAAAAGGCTGGATGTCCGATGCAGGGGGAGAGTACAAATCAAAAGCCTTCGGGCAATTGATGCACGACAATGGCATTCATATTTATGAGTCTGCGCCTCATACCCCACGGCAAAATGGACGTGCTGAGCAATTCATTCACACTTTAATGGACAAAGCACAGGCAATGCGTCTTCACACCTGCCTACCTGACTCTTATTGGGAGTTTGCTATTCAGCACGCGGTACATGTGTACAATCGCACTCCCAAACGAGGTTTAAATTGGGGGACACCTCATGAATTATTAAACAAAGTTCCTCCTACGATCTCTCATTTACGCATCTTCGGATGCGCCGCGTATGTTCATCTTCCAGTGGATACTCGTGGGGGTAAGCTGCAACCCAAATCGCAGCTAATGATTTACCTTGGCATTGCCCCAGGTAATGAGTGCAATTATCTTTTCATGCGCCCCAATAACGCACTACACATGCATGCGCATGCCATTTTTGATGAGAATCTTTTTCCCCGGTGCTCAGGGGCTCGGCCGCATAAGCTGGTAAGCGCACCTCCGCAACCCCACAAGCACCCGAGAAACCCCTTGCATCCACATTTAAATGAAGACAGCGATGATAATGACTTGCCAGGCCCTTCTGAGCGAACACGCCATGCCCCTTCAAACCCAAGTCCCCTACCTTCTGAGCGAAACCCTTCGCCTGAACCAGTTGCCCCAGAATGGACACCCTTTCCTCCTCATACCCCTCCTAGGAGACTTCCTCCCTTGGATGCCCCTCCTGCCTTGCCACGCCGATCTGAGCAAATCAGGCAACCACCTCACCGCCCAGGCAACATTTATGGAGAGCACCATAATCCGGTGCAACAAATCAAAGAAATTGAATGCAACTCGCGCTGGAAAGACCTAACCGGTCAATCCACCCCCTCCAGGCCGGAAACATCTAACGCTCCCGGTGCCATGCCTCCATCTCCCACTCCCTCTGAGGACGACATCGAACACATAGTCTGGAAAGGGGGAGACGCAATGGTGTTATACCTATGCGCAAGAGCAGTACCCCTAGACGAAAGGCCTAAGAAGCCTAACTATCGCGAATGGTCCTACAAGGATCTACTTCACCTCCCTGAATCAGAGCGAAAGCAATGGTTCAAAGTGTGCGAAACAGAGCTTGATATGCTCAAACAGCGAAAAGTCTTCGAGGTTTCTGACTGCCCCACTGGCCGAAAGGTCATTAAGAATCGCTGGGTTTTTGATGAAAAATCCGATGGCCGTAAACGTGCCCGACTTGTAGTGAAAGGCTGCTCGCAAGTCGAAGGTCTTGATTTCGATCAGATCTTTAGCCCAGTTGTTAGATTCGAAACCATGCGATGTATGCTTGCCCTAGCCGCTTTAGAGAACTGGCATTTGTCCGGCCTCGATGTGCAATCTGCCTACTTATATGGCAAATTAGATGAGGAAATTTATATGGAATTTTCAGAAGGCTTTGTGCCTCCTCATCTCAAGAACAAAGTTCTCCGATTACTCTACGCCCTATACGGGCTTAAACAAGCAGGCTTAGCTTGGTGGAACGAGCTCAATCAATCAATGAGAGAACTAGGCTTTGAGCAACTAAAGACAGACGCTGGCCTCTTTATATCCAGAAAAGCAAACCAAATCGTCATAGCTATAATCTACGTAGACGATGCTCTCTTCTGTGGCCCCTCAAAAGCCTTTGTAGGAAAAATCAAGGCTGCCTTCATGAAAAGGTGGGAATGCCGCGATCTCGGGGAAGCACACGAATTCCTCCAAATGAATATCCATCGAGATGATCGCTGGTTACATATCGACCAGCGCGAATACCTTGAGAAAGTACTTGAGCGATGCGGAATGATCAACGCAAAACCTACTCATACACCTCTACCTCAGGGTTATCAACCTGAAAAGAATACAGCCCCTGTCAACACGGAACTTCGGACGCGATTCCAGACAGTAATCGGCTCATTATTATACTTAATGCTTGGTACTTGCCCAGACATTGCTTATGCAGTCACACAAATGGCGCAACAGTCTGCCAACCCATCACAGGAGCACTTAGACAAGGCCCTGCACATTTGCCGTTACCTACTTGGCACTCGCAATTATTCACTTGTGTATGATGGCTCCTCTGGATGCGGAATTACCACTTGTACTGACTCTGATTGGGGAGCAGATCTGGAAACTTGCCACTCCCAAACGGGATTTTATTTAAAATTGGCGAATGGTGTTTTCCTTTGGAATTCACATTTACAAAAAACCACAGCCCTCTCTTCCACAGAGGCTGAATACATGGCTCTGAGTGATTGTTCTCGCCAGGTCATATGGGTAAAACAAATGTTTGAGGAATTAGGGTTCTACCTTAAGCCCATTCCTATTTGTGGCGACAATCAAGGTTCTATTTTTATAGCTAATAATCCTATCACTGAATGTCACACCAAACACATACCCATTTGCTACCACTTCATATGCGATGCTGTGACCAATCAGCATGTAGAGATCTTCTATATCAAAGGGACTGACAATCCTGCCGATATGTTCACTAAGAACCTCGGATATGTCAAATTTGAGCAGTGTAGATCTCAAATCAGCTTAGATATCAGAACTGCAGTTAGCAGGACTAACTAGCGATATACTTCACTACCACCTGATGCTTACGTGACTACCATGCGCTTAGCAAGGGGGAGTGTTGAACGAACTCGTATTATACAGTAGTAGTTCATTTATAGTAGTTAGTTCACACGCACTTCATGTAGCGTATATAGCTTTCGGACTCAGTCATCTGAGTTCTAATTCACCCTTGACCAGCAACCGCTATCATCACTGAGTTACCCACCACAGCAGGTAAGCCAAGTAACTGCGTACTGCATGCTTCCGACAGAATACTCACACGAGACACATTGCAAAACCACAGCAACGGTTACAGGGGCAAACTGCAGGTACTGGCAGAACCTCAGGCGCCTGAACCTGAGATAACCATTCCAACATATCATCTCGTACTGCAATCTTGAACCCACGTATGAAAACAGCTTGATTCTCGTTTCCGTTGCGGCCAGGTCCAGGTCCATCACGGCAGTCAACATGAAATGGACAATTCCAATCTCTCCTAGAGATGGTACCCTCGGCATGTCGTGGTACCACCCTGATGTGTCGAGATTCTATGGTTGTAGCATCGTTGAACGACGCAAGAGACCACAAGCATGCTTTGTAGAAACCAGTAATTAGGTAGAGGGAGTTATTATGTATGTCTTCACCGTAGTGCTCTTTGGCAATTTTATACCAGTCGAATGCACCCACAACCACCACATTGCGAAAGTGCTCGTGGGCAGGGACGTTGTGGGATGTAGCACCATCTGGGAGGATCAAAATTGCACCTTTGGCGGAGGACGAAGTGAATTCGTAGTAACCAGGCCTTCGAGTTACAAATGAGTATCAATTCTTCCATGACCGTGAAGGAATTACCTTGGTGAAGTTTTCGTTATGCCAGGAGAGGTGATGACACAACCAATAGGATCAGCATTGGGTGTGATGTTAATGTCACGGTCAAAATCAATTGGAATACAATCAAAGCTGAAAGGGAAATCGGGACGTTGATGAAGAGCGTGGTTTGGCCCATAGCATACGTTGAAAAGAACGTTGAATGCGCCCTGCTGAGTGACATAGCCAACATCCCCGATCTGGAGCCCGTCTTCTCTGTAGCTAGACAGGAGCGTACTGCTCAGTTTGGGAAACCGCAACGGATATCCATGATTGTTTGGGGGACACTTCACATACACATCTTGCGGGAAATCACCCATGTTGTCACTTTAGATGTGCATGTGAAGAGTGAGATGGACCACATCTCGCGTATACAGGATTCGCAGTGCATTTTTTGGCCAAACAGACTGATCAGCTGCATCTGTTGGTCGTAGAAGTTCAATGGTAGACGCTGAGTTGGTTTCCATTCGGTTCAGTTTGAATCGGTTTGAATGATGGCATGCTTGAAGTTGTACTATCTGGACAACGCTGTGTTGAGTGGGAAAAGGGAACATGGAGTATTTGACATTGTGCAAGACTGTATTGACAATGTAAATACTAAGATTGTCAGTTGGTAGCGAGCAATTGGGGAAAGTGGGTGGAAGCACAAAGCGCTCTCTGGTCCTGGACGGAAGCCGACTTGCCGGGTACGAGTGGGAAAAACGCCTCACAGTCAGAGCTAACATGCCCGGATCCCCGAGTGGAGGTGCTGCGAGGAGCTGAGACAGAAGGTCGAGGAAAGGGAATGGTGGTGGGAGCGACAAATGGGCGAGACAAGAGAGATGTGATGCATAGTGTGACCAGTCTAACCCCGGATGGTGCCGAAGTTCAACCATGCCAAGTCAACATGCAAATCGATCCGCAAGCTATTTTGGGAAATCGACACAAGGCAATGCTGGAGTGTTGGTTGTTGCTCCACCACTGAAACCGAGTTTCTTTGTCGAGTCATGTATTTGAGTTATCAATACAATAATAAACACAACTTGATTGAAGTTGCTATCATACTTGATAACCCAGTTATTGTGGTTTATATCGCTATCCTGGTTTGCTGATCCTACGAGTGTACCATGTGTTGAGAATAGTTACCCCAACTTCGGCTTGATTTGCAAAGGATCCACACTCGCTACCGATATAGACTCTTGATGAAAATTTAAGTTATATTTCCGATTGTCCAGATTTTGTCTGCCATTTGTACATAGGTTCCACATCTAATTCTGGTAGGCATTCTGGAGAAGTATTCCACATGATACCCATGGACTCGTGACATTGTCAGGTATTTCCATTTTGAGATATGTTGGTGTACGTTGCCAAACCGGCCACAAAGTTTTGTTGTGATGCCAGCTTTTCATGATGTACCATCTATCTGGCAGCTTTGTGAGCATTTGTCATGAAATCCGAATTCCTCGTGACCGTATTTTCGGTGTGAACTCACTCTTAATAATATAATTCATTGAGCATGATTCCCAGTTCTCCTCTGTTGCACAATGCTCGTCATGGACGTGTTGATGATCATTAGTAAAAAATATGATATAGGTTGGGACTGGATAATCTTTGTGTCGGGGCCTTTCTGGAAGTCGGGGGTTCAATACTAGTATTATCCGAAACATTCCACTTTGCATTATGTCCTAATATCAGTACAAATAACCTGCATCGTACTAATACAGCATGCGTAGGGGATCACATCGCATGACAAGTACATTGAGATAATTGGGGTACATTGAATGGAGAGGGGCCAGTCATCACCCTAGGCCATTAAAGCTGCAACAGAGAGGTTCTCAATCTCTTGGGGTTGTAGAGTAGATGCATGTTGTCGACCAAAAACCATTCTGGATAGTGTGAGACAATACAAGCATTGGGACCCTTGTGCTTACCTGTTCCACCAGAGAAGGAGCTGTTCAATATCCTGGGCCTTAGCTCGCGACCTTGGACACTCGAACCAGTTGACTATGTTGTGGTAAAAAACCTCATAATCGAAGTTATCATCCTTGGTGTACTAAAAAGTGCTGCTGGATAACGTGAAATGAAGCTAAGGCTTGATCAGTAATAGTGGCAAGTCATAGTCATAACTGGACTTCTCACCTGGACTGCGATGTACGCAATCGCGCAGGGCTCTATGGATTTCATTTTCAGGAGGCCAGCAATGTGGCAATGAGTGTGGTGGGCTTTATTGGAGTGAGGCTGTCCATTGGTGTTCTTGAGCTCAAGCTCCTTGTGAGCAGAACTCGGAGACGTGAAAATGCAACAAAAGGCCTATAAAATATGTCTGCCATATGTTCTTGTAAAATCTAGTTCACACACTTTTAAAAGTAGTTCTCCCTTGAATAAGCCGGCTGATGGGCATTGAGAGTTGTATTGCCCTTTCAGATAAAGAAATGCCGGCCACATGTGTGCTGTGACTGAGAAGCGTGGGTGATACTCATGGATGGCATCACGAACACTCGATAAAAAATGAGACGAGGACAAAGTAAACATAATGATCATAGTACGTATGTAGGATCAGGCCAGTTGTAGTCAACTGGACAAAGAAATTGGCCTGTAATGTCATGAGCGAATCCTCACCCTTGCTTGTCGTCAAATATAAGGAGCAGGATAGGGTGGGGCTGTTGCTGATTCAACCAAGTGGCCACTGCGTGCTTCAAC
This sequence comes from Hortiboletus rubellus, assembly GCA_038092815.1. NCBI lineage: Eukaryota > Fungi > Basidiomycota > Agaricomycetes > Boletales > Boletaceae > Hortiboletus > Hortiboletus rubellus. The sequence goes on from JBBPRB010000148.1 coordinate 22,119, forward strand.
GTGTTTGCGTCATCCCCGCGGGCACCATCCACGCCTTTCTTCAGCTATGACGGATGTGAGAGAAATCAAGATTGAGATCACGGATGCGACTTACTTCTTGGCAAGCTAGGGCCAATTCATACCCATTGATGTTGCTTTGCGTGAGCTTTAGGACTGATGGGCACCACAGGATAAGCTTTTTGTAGGACCGGAAGGTGTGATCCTCCCTTTTATATAGAGAATGTAGTGTAGTGAGCAGAGTACAGGCAATTAATCATGCACTTACTCCGTAGATGAGGCCATAGTTTTGATCTCACCCTCATCTTCTGCCAGCATGACACGCCTGTCATGCTCGGCAATCAAGTTGGTGATAGGATCAGTCAGGCTTACAAGCCGACGGATGACTCGCCCCTGGTGCACATAAGAATGGATGCTACAGACAGCTAAAGTCCGATGGAAGATCACTGCTAGGTAGTGATCAACAACATACGGAGTCTTAAGCATCATGCTAAGAAGTTGGGTGTTTTCTTCTTCAAGTGCTGCGATACGCCGCTTCAAGGCGGCATTGACCTCGGGAACTGGACTGAGAGACATTTCCGGAGCCGGGCATGATGGGAGTCCAATTCTCTCTCAAACCGCTGTATAAATCCACCTTCTCGGCATGATTCAGAAGTACAACTGGGCTGGCAGAATACGACATGAGCCATTCAATGGCTCAGAGAACGATCAGTACTGATTCTGGATGCCATCTGAATGTTTTGCAATGATTGGTCACATCTAGCACAGGAAAAGACAAAAAAGAAGATCACTGTTGGGTGCAAAGTTCATACATGGTTGAAAATTTGAAATGAACGTGATTGGCAGCCTCACATCATGGGCAAATCTATACAAAGAGCGCGGCTGCAATTGTTGTTACATGTATAACTAACACACCTTTACTGTCCAAATCGATAAGGAGTAACATTTCCCGGATTATGAGTTCCTGGAGCATCATGACGTCAGGGACATCCGGGATTCAGTACCATGAAGGGTGAACAACTTTTTTTTCTTGGTGATCAGACGTGATCCAGTAGAAAAACAATAGTAAATGTGGAGTCAGGGTGAATATACATAAGATTCAATTCACTACTATGTAGAGGTGATGGAGCCCCACAGCTGTGCGTCAGTATAGAGTTTAGGAAACTTAAACAGATCAAAAGCAGTGTTGATAAAGTGCCAATTGAGGTTTAATTGGGGTTATATATATGGACACATACATGATTGAGTACCAAGTGATCTCCGTTGACCCTGCATCTATAGGGCCTGGCGGAAACCAATCTACACCTGATTAGGGCATCGTACAGTCATCAGGTGATCATGCATATAGGATTAGATTCTCCCAACATGTTCAAGTTCTTCAACACTTTGATCAATCATATCAATATTTGTACGAGCATACAAGTTTCCATATTACGGTGTACATATTTCGCTAGCTACATAGAATCAAGGCTTCGAATTTCGTCCTCGCACTTCCTCCAAGATCACAGAGAGAATCTCTATCTGCTTGCATAAGGCAGCTTTCATATCTCATTGTAACTCTTTCATTGCCCCTTCCAAATAGTACTCCGGCATGCTAATATCGAATGGGGATTGAAGACGGCGTCGCTTTACCGGTCGGAGTGGCTGGATTGGCACAGAACTTGCTCGAGCCTGAGGTATATTCGTCAACAGCCCTTCAAAGCGACAGTGTGGAGTCTGTAGTAGATTATTATGATACCGAGCTCACACACATAAGTAGTCATATACCTCAATGTCTTTGTCTGATCGCTTTCGTTTGTATACAGCGTCGGATCCACATGTGATAGTCCCATCCACATGGGATTCGTCATGAGAGGAATTCTCATGGGCTGGCTATGTTCATGAGTATGGGAACAAGGGAAATACCAATGCAGTTACCAGCATGTCTTCGCTGGTGGGGACAACCCAGGGGGGACTTGGCAAGAGGGAACTTCGCAAAGGTGGGGACAGTACCACAGGCATCCCTGCCTGACTATAGATGTAGCGACCATTTTCGTCAAGGGGAGCACCTTGTCCCACACCCCCCCACTTTGCCTGACCCCACTCGTCGTAGGAGTCCGAGGCATCATCAGCACCGTTGTCTTCTTTCTAGATAAGATCAGTAGAAAACGCTTGAGAAAACGCTTACCAGACAACTAAATCTTATCTCCACGGATAGTAAACCTGTAGCGAGGTGAAGAGAGTACTCTTCCCTGGTCGAGTT
>JBBPRB010000149.1:0-24346 GCA_038092815.1 Hortiboletus rubellus
TTCGGTGCAGAGGCAACAGCAGAAGGGTAAACCCAGTGAGGGAGAGTACTCACTTGCTGTAGTGCACTTGCAAACAAGTTGCTAGAAGTTATTCACAACGTGGGTACGAAGCAAAGAACTTAGATTGTGGGCTCTGAAAGAGCCAGGTTTATATACAGTACAAGAATGTTTGTACGTATTGTGAAAATATCCATAAAGGATGAAGGGTTGTGTAATGCGCAGCAGTGCGCAGCAATAGGCAGCCAACAGCAAAAGGTGCGCTTATCTATGGTGCAATATGCCAAGAGAATGGTGCGATATGTCACCATAATGATGTAATATGACGTCATCTGAAGATAAGAATAAGTATGACGTGATCGGTCTAGAACAATGATGTCATGGGTCTAGAATGAATTAGTAATCATGAAGAGCGACCCAGACAAGATAAGGACAAGATAAGGATAAGTCCTAAATATTTCAATATTTCACTTCCGTCTTGCCCTATGCCCTTTTCTCCTTTTGCACCTGGATTGTTAGATATGGTCACAACATGTACATACCTCTAGTAGGTACTTAAGGCTCGATGCCAGCGCCAGAGAACTCTAGTCTAGTTCTCTTGGTGTTTTCCCCTAAAGCACTATAAGAAGGACTCTATTGGCCTGACAAGTCTCTTCCCATTCACCTCTCAAAAGTCTACGGCTATCTTTTGGCAACCTAAGGGAGCTACGCTCTAGGGTTGTTTCACAGAAAACTGTTGGGAGGTGTATGGTCGTCCTGGACAAGGCTCTAACCGTCCTTGTCCTACTCAACATAGTCAGAGAGGAAAGAAGCCCTATAAGCCATCCCAATGGACTCCTGCTTCGCAGGGTGCTAATGCTTCTTTCTCAAATAAGAAGACGAACCATAAGGGAAAGGGAAAAGCATGTGCCAATGAAGTTGATGGCTTTTCCAACATGGTTGACGGTGATGTGACTGGTATGATAATGGATGTTGATGAGTTTACACAGGAAGTCCATAATAACAAATGGGATGCCGAATCTTTTACTGCTAATGCAGGAGATTTCGAAGAACCCATGGGACCTATTGGTACTGGTCCTGGACCTTTCTCCTCGTTGTTTCATTCTGGCTCCTCTCCCCCAGCGCTTTGAGAAAGGAGCGAAAACCAAGAAAACCAAGAAACCTAATACACATCAGTTTGTTGCATGTTTCCATGGGGATTTCCGGTGTAATGCTGATGGCACTTGGAAAGGGGGCGTTGATTGTTCTCTTTTACTCTGTAAATAGCACGATGATGTTAGATCAGATGATGACTATGACAATATACCTGATGGCGAATACTACTATGATTCTGCTTATTTGAGAGCTTATGCTCTAGGCGCGAAAGATCGCAATACCGAGGATTTATGGCTTGTTGATTCGGGATGTTCTGATGACATAACGCCTTACCTCGATGATTTTTTTGATTTGAAGCATGGGATCAAGTTTGCTGGAACTGCCAATGATGGCATCATGGAAATGACTGGTCCTGGCACTGTAATATTTACACAAGATAAGCCAGAAGCCATTCCCGTTGTTCTCAAGAACGTCTGGTATACTTCTGATGCTGCTCACAGACTTCTGTCTGTCAACTGCCTCACTGCCTCTGGCTTTAAATGTGAGATAACGAATCAAACCAAGCTCTGGGACAATCAAGGAAGGGTGGTAATACAGGCCGGTGCTTTATTTCCACCTTCTCCACTCCACTGGTTTCAGTCCTCTCTGATCACTCCAGTTGTTTCAGTTAACTCCTTGCAGGATCTTAAATCTTTTGACTTGTGGCATCAGCATTTTGGTCATCCATCCAAGAATGCTCTCCGACATGCACATCAACATCTGTCAGGTGTTCCTTCTGTCACACCACCCACTTCCATGCCTACTTGCAAAGGCTGTGCATTTGGCAAGGCACATCAGCAGGATTTTCCTGCTTCAGCTTCACGCTCTTCTTGCGTGCTTGACCTCATCCATACTGATTTGTGCAAAATGCCGACCTTGTTGCGTTCTCGTAACAAATGGATCATCACTTTTCTTGATGATGCTTCTGGTTTTGTGAGTTTGCACTTCTTGCACTCCAAGTCGGATGCTATTCAGGCCCTTCAGGATTTGATTGCTTGGGCGGAGAACCAGACTGGTTACTCTTTTTGCTCTGTACGTTTGGACTGTGGGGGGGAATACATTAATCATTCTCTTTGGACATTCCTCTCATCCAAGGGTATAGAGCACCAAACCTCTGTACCTTGTACCCCTCAACAAAATGGTCGTGCTGAACGCTTTAATTGCACAATCCTTGAAAAGTCTGAGGCTATACATCAGCATGCCTGTATGCCACCTTCTTTCTGGCAAGATGCTGTTGAGACTGCTCTCCACATCTATAACAGACAGCCTATGTATCGTCTTGAATGGTCTACTCCCATATCTAAATGGAATGGCAGTAAGCCAGATGTTTCCTATTTCAAGGTATTTGGATGTCGTGCCTACGTTTTCATTCCAAAAGAAGATTGAGCCAATAAGCTATCTGCTAAAGCAGAAGAAGCTATCTTCATTGGATATGAGAAAGGAACTAAAGGTTACCGTTTCTGGTCTCCTAGGAGAAGAACTACCATTGTCTCCTCCACTGCCACATTCAATGAACTTGTATTCCCCTATGGGTCTGGAAAACAAGAAGACAAACCTGCCAAGATTTCTATTCCAGACAACCTTTCAGACCAGGATCAAGACGAGAATAAAGACCCTGTTTCAGCTGACTATATTCCAGTCACTCGTTATTATCAATTTCCACCAATGGATGGTTATGATCCCAATCAACAATTCCCACCACGAGGGGATCAACAGCCTCCTCGTACTCCTTCTCCAACTCCTCCTGAACCTCCTCTACAAGACGAACTTCGTCGAGGAACTCATATTCACAATCCACGCATCATTCCTGATAATGCATATGGAGCTAGACCTCCTGTGGAAATTGAACGAGAAGTTCAATCATCTCCCCCCACAAATGAGAATGATGATCTAGGAACTTTATATAGTGCTCGATTCTTCAGCTCTCTCATAGCCTCTGCTATCTCCATCACTGGCACACCATCGCACTACAAGGATGTTCTGAAGCTACCAAAAGGAGAACAGAACAAATAGAGGATCGCTATGGAAGAAGAAATTAAGTCGCTAAAAGAGTGCAAAGTATGGGAATTGGTTGACCTTCCACCTGGATGAAAACCTGTCAAAGGGAGATGGGTATATGTTGTCAAAAGCGACAGCTGCACAAAGGCTCGCTTTGTTGCCAAAGGCTTCACTCAAGTATATGGAATAGATTTCGAAGAAACCTTTTCACCAGTTACAAGATTCGAGACTGTCTGACTTCTTCTTTCTATTGCAGTGCTCAAAGATTGGGAAATTGAAGCACTAGATGTCAAGACTGCTTTTCTATTTGGAGAACTTGACGAAGAAATTTATATGGAACAGCCCGAAGGTTTCGTACAACCCGGCATGAAGAAGAAAGTTTGTTGTTTGCTAAGGGCAATCTATGGCTTAAAACAAGCTGCCCTACAATGGAACAAGGTACTTCACAAATCTTTGCTAGATATGGAATTTGTTAGGACACATGGAGATCCTGGTGTCTATATTCATTTTCATGGTCAGGACATTATTATACTCGTCATTTATGTTGACGATGCTCTTTTCATTGGCTCCAACTGTTCCTATCTCATGATGAAGAAGAAACAATTCATGAAGAAATGGGAAAGCCATGATCTCGGAGCTGCTACTGAATATCTTGGCATGTGTATTACTCGCAACCGTTCTAAACGAACTCTGAAGCTTGACCAAGTCGCTTACGCTGAGAAGGTCATTAATCGCTTCAAGCTTACCAATGCCAAAGTAGCTCATACCCCTCTTCCATCTGGGTACAACCCTGCTCCTCTTACCACAGAAACCTCGTCTCAACTCCATAGTCGCTATCAGTCAGTGATTGGATCACTACTATATATCATGCTCGGAACACGCCCAGATATTGCCTATGCTGTTATCAAGATGTCACAGTTCTCCGCAAACTCATCGGATGAACACTTGTAGAAAGCACTTTATATTGTGCGATACCTAATTGGTACAAAAGATCTCTGCATCACATATGACCGATCGACTTGATCCGGCATTATAGCATATTCTGATACAGATTGGGCTGGAGATCGTGAAACTTGTTGATCTGCCTCTGGATATGCGATGTTCATTGGCAATGGAATAGTCTCTTGGCTTTCCAGACAACAATGAAAGATAACCTTGTCATCAACAGAAGCAGAATATGTTGGAATAACAGAAGCAGCTAAACAGCTTTTCTGGATTCGGATCCTTCTTTCCGAATTGAAGTTCAATCTTCGTACCATTCCTCTGCTCTGTGACAATCAAGGGGCCATGTTTCTTGCTGCAAATCCTATGCAAGAGGGTCGTTCAAAACACATAGAAATTCCGGCACACTATATCCGAGAATGTGTTACAGATGGAAAGATCAAACTTTTTTATATTCCCACTGATGAACAAGTTGCAGATATCTTTACAAAGAATCTGACATGGCAACGCTTCGAGGAGAACAGGAAGAAACTTTCCCTTACACCATATTCATCTCTTCCATCATGAATAGCAAGGTGGAGTATTGAAATATTTAGGATTTATCCTTATCCTGTTTGGGTCGCTCTTCATGATTATTAATTCATTCTAGACCCATGACATCATTGTTCTAGACCAATGATATTATACTTATTCTTATTTTCAAATGACGTCATATTATATCATCATGGTGACATATCGCACCATTCTCTTGGCATATTGCGCCATAGATAAGCACACCTTTTGCTATTGGCTGTCTACTGCTGCGCATTACACAGCCCTTCATCCTTTATGGATATTTTCACAATACGTACAAACATTCCTGTACTGTATATAAACCCAGCTCCTTCTGAGCCCACAATCTAAGTTCTTTACTTCATACCCACGTTGTGAATAACTTCTAGCAACTTGTTTGCAAGTGTACTACAGCAAGTGAGTACTCTCCCTCACTGGGTTTACCCTTCTGCTGTTGCCTCTGCACCAAAAGAGACTTGCAATCTCTTTATTCATCATGTATCACAAATGAATCTGATGAAATCCTCCCATTGGTACAAATAAATAATAATAATAATAACTAAATTGAATCAAAAGTTTAGTTGGCCATATCACACATTACAGGGGTTGTCAAACCAATTATACTGAAACAGTATTGGAGGGGTATTGAATATACTATATATACTTCTATTACACTTTGAATAAATGATTTTTTTTTCCATGACCTCCCATTACCTGCAGCCTGTGCCAAAGGCACAATGGGTAAATAACTAGCATAGTGTCCAGATGGCAAGATGTAGAGATGTGGAGAAGGTGAAGTAATCTAATGATATGCTGAGATGTCAAGATGTCAAGATGCTCAGTTCCTGATTGGTAGTTACTGTAACTTGACAGTATATTTAGTAAATTCAAAAGGATTGTTCTAACTTAATTTTATTATCTCAACTAAGAAGTAGGCAAGTTTGGCTTGAAGAGGCAAAGTGTAGCCCTTATTTGGTACTACAGGATGCTTAGGTTGCTTACCAATAGGGACCAGATGCCTTTTGTTTTCCGAAAAGGAATTTCTCTCAAAAGAATAATTTCAGGTATTTGTCTTTTATTTGAATACAAGTCCTAATAGCCTAGTAGTAGTTCTCAAGTCCTATTTACTTCACCCTGGGGTACCCTGCCCTATTAGGTCTTATTACATTTCCCAGGGGATCTCTTATCAGATGACATTGTCTGAGGTAGAAGATGAAATACTTTCTGCTGGCCAAAATACTTTTCTTTATACTGTATACATAAATACAGGAGGCTACACCAGCCAGCTTGGTGGCTTATAAATTAAGGCACAATAACTTATTGGAAGTACATTAAGTAAAGAAGCTTAAATATGGATTGCTCTGCCAAAAAGGTTGGCTATGCTGTGTAGGACTGTATAGACTAATGGAGACAAGGTCACATGGTAGCTAGGGGTCACATGATCACTTTTTCTCACTGGGACATAGCTAAGTAATCAGATAAATAGAGAGAAATCAAGGAAATAGTATGCTATGTACAAATGTGTAAGGGTATGACTAGAGAGATTAATGAATATCTCAATAACCAGTAGGTGGAAAAGTCTGGGAAATTAGGGGTATGTAGGCCATGATAGAGGCTATCTTTTCCTATGATATCAAGGGGTATGGTGCACAGGGAGCTGTGGAAATTCCACTTGTCAGATGACTACTTTGCTATATGCATGTATGAAACTAGTTTTGTGCAGGTCTCCAAATGTTGGAGAGAGGGTGGTGCTAAACACAGTCAAGTCCCAAAGGGTTTGAAGTCATATGGAAAGAAATCCAAGACAGACTTGAAGAAGACTGCACAGGCCAATATGGTCATAATGGACATGTCTGAACCTGATGATGTCTGGTTAGCAGAAGTCTTAGGAGTCAAGAAGCCAAATGCCACTATGACTTTACCATATGTGATGCTCACCCACTCATCTGCTGCTGAACTATATAATAGCAATGCTTCATAACATTTTTCCCATTTCTGTAACTGGTTTGTGAGATTAAAGTCCATGCTCCCCAGGTCAATAAGTGCTGCCAACAAGTGGATGTTTCAAGCTATAGTATAAGGTGACTTTTATATCAAAGTCTCCAATAGTAATACCACAACCTGGATATTATTGAAGAATATACTCTATGTGCTGTCCATGAAAGTCACTCTCATATCCATTAGCAAGCTTACAGCTGCTGGATATTTAGCACTTTTTTACAATTTTATATGCCATATCTTCAACTTTCCAAAAAAAAAAAAAAAATGGAGAGGTTCAAGTCAGTAATGACTTGTACTGTGTCAAGCACCAGGCAAAGGCCTTTGCTGGTATCGCTTGGACTGATGAAATACTTATCATAGAGGAGTTGCACCATTATTTATTATATATTATCCCAGCATTGCTTTATGAAATGATATCAAAAGGGATGGCAGAAGGTGTGAAGTTGGACTCTGCTCACAAAACTATGGGTCAATATAAGTCTTGCAAAAACACAAAGGCCACATATGTATATCTTCTCTTTACCTGTATTATGTTAACATGGATGACAACTAATCTAGCTTCACATAGGAACTCAATTGTTCCTACTCAGGTTAGTCAAGCCCTTAATGATTCTCTTACCCACCATTATATGTGGAAGTGTCACATTGACTTTGATAAGGACTTCTGTCCTATTCTGTGCAGTAACCACTGCAACCATTCAAATTGCACAAATTGTGATAGATCAACAGAGTTTCCTCCTCCACCCAATATTATCTATCATCTATCTCATCATCCTCCTTACACTTCTCCTTCAAACTCTCTCCCTTATATTGATTCTCCAACTTCTTATATTTATTCTCAAATTTTAGATTTTTTGTAAATATTTCTTTCATTGATTTCTGTACCTTCTCCAGCAAAATATTAATATTCCACTGAACTTCTTCTCTTTACTCCCATCTCCAACAACTCCATCCTGTCTTCCCAGTCCAATTTCCTCTGAGAAATGAATCTGACCATTTGACCTTGCTTGTTTAATTTATTCACTGACATTGAACCGTGGTTTGACTGAAGTGTTAACTCCAATCTTCCATGGTTTTTCTTTGGTATTACCTCTCAAGCTTATGGACTCACTTCAAATTGACACTAATGTTGAATTCTTGACCTTGACCATCAAAAGTGACAACAGATCTGTTCATACTTCAGATGAATTGATTGTTGATGAGAACAAAGATTTAAACAACATGGTGTTTATAATTGACAAGATTTTCAAACCAGGGGAGATGATAGATCTTAACCAAGCTTTGAATCCTCTCCAGATTAATCCAATGATAAACAACTGCCTTGTTATGTTTCCATGTATTGTTCTCCTGCCTTTGAGGATATAAAGAAATCGAGTCATCTCTTATAGGAATTTCAATACAAACAATGTGGTAATATACCAGAATATTCCTAATCTGTTGATCAGACTGGAGGTTCCTCTTGTTCATGTTGATGTTTGATTACACCAAAACTCTTTAGAAATCACATCACATCTTGCTCAGGTTGTTCAGATTCTAACTCTTTATTATGAAGATCTTTTACCTCAAATCATTGTTAAAGAAGATCCTGTCTGGTACACCCTGGAATAGGATATTATTTTTTTAAAAGGACTCATATACTAGAATGAGCCTATTGCTTCATTCTATGAAAGACTTGGGTATGTGTTTTTAGTGAAGAAATACCATTCCACTCCTATCCATCCCATCCATAACTAGGACTTTGAGATCATTTAATACAGTCTCCATGCATTCAGTAAATACTTTGTTGAATTCTATGAGAGTTTCAAGCCCAACAAAATTCTGGATTGCAAGCTTCTTCAGGATATCTATGAATATCCTAAGCAATTCATCAACTCAGAAGAAGATATTATTTGAAAGGATGATCAGCATCAATATGTGCACCATGAGTTAAACTATCTCTACTTCTTCATCAGATATCCAAATCATGCAAATATTTCCATGTAGCATATTTCAAGTAAGTTAATAGATGCTAGGTGGTAACAGGTTTGGAAGAGGAAGAATCTCTAGTTCAATATCATGAAACAGTTGGACACCAATTATATGGGTATTTTTATAGAGCTTGGTTGCAATGTCCCTGATCCTTATCAATGCAAACATATCCTCTATTAACATCATACTCCTAAAGAAGATGAATGACCAGCACCAAGAATACTACTTCATCCATCTGAACAAGCTGCTCAAATTTCCAGTTGATATATGTATGACCATTACCAGTCCAGTCAGGAGATCAATACATGAATCTTAACAAGCTCAAATTCATTCAGATTACCTCTGCATGCTATATATGGTATAAAGGACTGTATTCTTCCTATGGACAATATTCTTCTATATCAAATCCACATTTCTTTATGCATACCAATTTTAAATTGTTTGAAAAACCTGTATGTTCTAATGATAATATTCCAGAACAAATACAAGTTCCTTTACTGCAGCATCTCATTCAACATCAAGGTTTTTTTCCCCCCACTGATGAAGATGAAAATAGAGATATCAATGAGAATAATGATGACTGTAATGGTTTTTCTCCTTTTTTATTATCTTTTCCTCTTTTGTTTCCCATGACATGTACACCTTTTCTTAGGTCTATTTTGAATGGTATGGGATTTCGGTTTACTTTTCATTAGTCCTTTGAATTCCACATTTGTTCTTCTTTGATCCTTTTGATTGCCTTCTTTCTTATTCTTCAAACAACTATCTCCTCAGCTGATTCTATTGTATTGACCTTGTAGTTCCTATCTTTCCCCCTGTTACTCCAGATAATGCATCACCTTACATCATCATTCTTTTACTTTCCTCAACATTCTCTGATAACATGTATCCTAGTACTTATACCAAGTTGTCATGTACCTGTAGTCTTTACACTTGTTCTATGCAATCATTGCATACTCTTGTGTCCACATGTCCAATTGACTGTGACCATCATCCTCAGTAACCTTCGTCCTTCATGAACCTCATAACCTCAGTCCTTGTATCTTTCTCTGATGTTGAGTCTCTTCATGAGTACTTTCAGAGAAGTATAAAGTCCTTTGTGTATTCTTTTTGCATGCTTCACATAACAAAAGAACAAGTGTAACCTCTATCTCTCCTATTTAGGAGCAGGACATCCTCCTTGCAACCACAAGTACCTCTAGAGCGCTTCACGGACACTTTGGACTCCCTTGAGAAGATCCAACCTCTAACATTGACATTGACCCACCTGAGCAACCCTCTGGAACCTTGGCATCTAGTTCTTCTTGACAATATAGAAATCCTTGCATCCCAGCTAACCCATTGACATCTGATCCCTCTGCTATCCTTCCCACAGATTTCTCTGGAGAATCAGCTGATGCTACACGATGGATCAAAGCCATGCGTGCATATTTCACAATAAACAAAGATCTATATACCCTTGACTTCCAGGGGATTATGACCACCTTGAACAAGATGAGCCAAGAATGTGGTCTCTCCTTTTCCAAAATGTGGTATGACAAGATGTTGGATGTCACTGCTGACCCTACAGATCTAACCTTCAATAAGTTCACCGAAAACTTTGAATCCACCTTCTTTCTCTTTGATATCAAAGCCACCACCTGCCATGAACTCTTGAGACTCTCCCAGAAATTTTTCCGCCATCCTGATGGAGTCATTGATGATGGCTTCCAGAAATATATTACCAATTTCCAGAATCTCTCTTTTAGTGCTGGAATAACCAACAATGTCACCCTCATTGATCAGTTCTCTCTTGGACTGGACCAAAAACTTGCCACCATAATTCCTTCCATGGCAACCATTCCCACCACTATTAAGGAATGGATCAAAAAAGCTAAGATATTTCACATGCAGAAGATGCAAATTCTTGCCCTAAAAGATGGCAAATCCTTCACTCCCATTTGACCTTCACCTTTCACCTGAGACCCCAATGCCATGAACATCAACACTGTCTCTCTTTCTAAACTTACCCCCCAAGAACATGCAAAATATATCCAAGAAGGAAGATGCTTCCAGTGCTGCAACACCAGGCACAACACCTTCCAATGTAACATATCTAGGAGCTTTACTCCTTGACCACCTCATCCCCAAACCATTTGCACTACCAAGACCACACCCTCTACCTCGTCCTCTTCCCTAGCCAAAACTCCCTCTACCCTCTTTGCTTTTATCAACTCCCTTAAAATTAAAAAAAAAGACAAAGGTAAAATATTTCAAGTTCTACAAATGTATTATGATGAATTCAAAATCAGTAAGAAGTCTCTATCATTAACATAGAACAGGATTTTTGAACTGGGAAGCTGCCTCAATGTCTTCTTTCTATAATCTCTGTCATGTAATTGTAGCTCCTCAAAATGAACACACTCTTTGTTTCCCTGTAAAGTTACAAGTCAAAAAGCAAACCGTTATCACCACTGCTCTCATCGATTCCAGAGCCACCAGAAATTTCACCAACTCTGGACTTCTCTTCCATATGAATTACCCTATGTAATACTTCCCGAAACTCTTTAAAGCCTATAATATTGATGGAACACTCAACAAAAAAAGCACTATCCTTTGACAAGCTCAACCTCTTGTTCACATCGCAAAACAACCTGAATCTATTAAACTCATGGTTGTCTCCCTCAGATGAAAACAGATCATCTTTGGAATGTCTTGGCTTTGTTTATGAAATCCCAACATTGATTGGTTTACTTACACCATTTTCCTCCCAAACTATATTTCCTCGTCCCTTGCTAACAAGGAGCTCCCTTGACAGTATTTCCTTCATCTTCTTGACCTTGATGTTGACCATAAAATCTCCACTCTGTTTGTCAAGCAATATTCCAATCAGGTTGATGTATCTTCCAATGAGTACCTCCCCCAGAAAGGAGAAACCATCAACAAGGTAATATTGTCCACCCAACTTGCCCAAGAGAATAAACCCACTGAAATATCTCTCCCCTCTTGGTGTTATGACTTCAAAGATGTCTTCTCTGAGAAGACCTATGATCAACTTCCTCCTCATTACCCCTTTGATCACACCATTGACCTAAAACCCTCCTTTATTCCCAAGACCACCAAGGTATACCCTTTAAACCCTGAAGAACAAGAAGCCTGTCAGTTCTTTATCGAAGAACATCTCAAGACCAATCATATCCTCCCTTTAAAATCCCCTCAAGCTACTCCGTTCTTTTTTGTTTCTAAAAAAGATAGTTCTCTTTACCCCTGCTATGACTATCACTACCTTAATTCCCATATTATCTGCAATGCTTAGCCCCTCCCTCTCATTCCGGAACTTATCAATAACATGAAGGACTTCACTTGGTTTACCAAGTTTGACATCTGATGGGGGTATAACAACATCCAAATCAAAGAGTCATGCCAATAAAAGGCTGCCTTCATCACTCCCTTTTGACTTTTTGAACCCACAGTTATGTTCTTCAGATTTTGCAATGCATCCCCCACTTGTCAAGCTTTCATGAATCATATTTTCACTGATATGATTGCAGAGCAATGACTCAAGATCTATATGGACAATCTATGCATTCACATCAATGGTGATCTCACTCTTTACCATGAACATACTCATCACATCCTACTACATCTTTGTGAATATGACCTCTCTTTAAAACTAGCAAAATGTATCTTCAACACTCCTTATATTGAATTCCTTGATATGATCATTGGTCAAGGACAAATCAAAATGGACCCTGTCAAGACTTTGGCTATTCATGAATGGAAACCTCCCACCTCCATCAAAAGTGTCCATTCTTTCCTTGGTTTCACTAACCTTTATTGAAAATTTATCCCCGACTTCTTCCAGACTGTCGCCCCCTTAATTCTCCTTACCCATAAGGATATTCCCTGGAACTGGACTTCCCTCCAACAAAAGACTTTCAATTCTTTCAAGTTAGCTTTTGCTTCCACCCTTGTCCTTGCCATTTTCAATGTCACTTGACCTTTCTCCATTATGATGAATGCATCTCTCCTTGCTGCAGGCACCATTCTTCTTCAATCCAACACCAATGGTGACCTTGACCTCTGTGCTTACTTTTCTTGTACCTTCACTCTTGCTAAATGAAATTATAACATCTATGATCATGAACTCCTCACTGTCATTCTTGCTCTCACTGAATGGCATCAATATGTTCAGGGCACCTCTCATCCTGTAACCATTATCACTAATTACAAAAACCTCTCTTATTTAAAAGATCCTCACAAGTTTTCTTGTCATCAAGCCCAATAGTTCCTTTTCCTCCAAGACTTGAATATCATCTGGGAAGTTCTCCCTGGAACCCAAATGGCCCCTGCTGATGCCCTCTCTTGCCATGATTACCTTGACACAATCCTAGATAACGCTGTCATTCCTATCCTTCCTGATCTTGCAGTTATCAATGCTTTGGAACTTTCTCTTGCCATTCACATATGAAACTCTTCCTCCTCTGATCCTCTTGTTCTTTGTGCACTTAGTAATCTCATTAATGATTGTTCTTTGTTCCCTTGTTCCTTCCATTCTGACTGGACTTTTGATAATGGCCATCTCTTCTTCAAAGGCCATATATATATTCCACCAGCTTCCTGCTCATCTCTTCTTTATTCAATTTATTCATTCCCTCTTACTGGCCACTTGGGCCATTTTCATACAAAAGCTATCTTAAAACATGACTTTTGGTGGCCAGGCCTTTCTACTTTTGTTTCTCATTTTATCACTGGTTGTTCCATTTGCCAACAAAACAAAGCACTCACACATCCAACCACACCACCCTTTCTTTTTATTTCTTCCTCTTCCCACTTGCTGTTTCACCAACTCTTTGTTAATCTCATTACAGATCTTTCACTGTTCCATGGTCATGATTTTTTGATGGTTGTGGTGGACCATGGCCTTACAAAGGAGGTAATTCTTGCCCCTTGTTTCAAGACCATAAACGCCAAGGGAGTAGCACAACTTTTTTCAATTTTTTATTCAAATGATTCAGCCTCCATGACTCTGTAATCTCTGACAGATGATTTTAATTTGCTTCTGCCTTTGCTAGAGAATTTGCTCCACTCCTCAAGTATGATATTTGCCTCTCCACCACTTATCACCCCCAAACTAATGGGTAAACTGAATGAACAACTCAGGAGATTGAAACTCATCTTCATATCTTTTGTTCCAATAACCCACATGACTGATTATGCATCCTCACTTCCACTAAATTCATCCACAACTCCATTCCTCATAACTCCACTAAGACTTCTCCATTCTTCCTCCTCTATAGCTATGAATTACATACTTATCCTTCTTTAGGAAAGATGTTTATTCCTGCTTTGGAAAATTGTTTATTCTCCTTGGAGAATGTTCAAAAAAAAACTTTAGCTACACATGAGTTTGCTTGTTGGATCATGACTCTTTGATCCATGAG
Organism: Hortiboletus rubellus; assembly: GCA_038092815.1. Classification (NCBI taxonomy): domain Eukaryota; kingdom Fungi; phylum Basidiomycota; class Agaricomycetes; order Boletales; family Boletaceae; genus Hortiboletus; species Hortiboletus rubellus. Next base: position 14,016 of record JBBPRB010000149.1, read on the forward strand.
GAAGTTCTCCCCTTGGAAGGTTGGTGACAAAGTTTGGCTCGAAGCCACTAATCTCTGTCTTGGATACCCCTCCTGAAAACTCTCCCCCTCCATCATCTATCCTACTGTCACGATTGGTATATTCCCGTACCCCTATATTCATTGGACTTAACATTTTCTGCGCTAACAACAGACAATCTTATTTTATATCTTATCATAATCTCATCGGCCCTTATCTCGTGCGTCATAGTTGTCTCTCTTCCTTCACTCCGTTTCACGCATGAAACTTCTCATCTTCCCCGTTTCACATTATGTTTCTTCTCCATCTCTTCTTATGTTTCATCTTTTCACAGAAGCGTTTGATCACGCTTCTATTCCATTCCTTGATACACGCGTTTCACTTGTGATACGCTTCTCTTCCATTCTGCCACACTGCATGTTGGCCTCATGTGTTTCACCCTATGCCCTTTCTTCTTTTGTTCCCAGATCGTTAGATACGGTCACAACATGTACATACCTCTAGTAGGTACTTAAGGCTTGATGCCAGCACCAGAGAACTCCAGTCTAGTTCTCTTGGTGTTTTCCCCTAAAGCGCTATAAGAAGGACTCTATTGGCCTGACAAGCCTCTTCTCACCTCGTCTCTTCAGTCTACGGCTATCTTCTGGCAACCTAAGGGAGCTACGCTCTAGGGTTGTTTCACCTATCTTCCATTACATTTACCTCTCCTTGTCCATATAGAATCAAAATCATTACTTGAAATGGGCACAACTGTTGAACGAACTCATATTACACGGTAGTAGTTCATTTATAGTAGTTAGTTCACACGCACTTCATGTAGCATATATAGCTTTCGGACTCAGTCATCTGAGTTCTAATTCACTCTTGACCAGCAACCGCCATCATCACTGAGTTACCACCAACAGCAGGTAAGCCAAGTAACTGTGTACTGCATGCTTCCAACAGGTTATGAGCCCTGGTGATCGTGCTGTGTGACTAGTTTGCCGCCATCACTTGGTTTCATCTGCTCCCGCCCTCAGATACACTTTGTGCTCTTTGGTGCGGTAAGTCGCGTTCTAATGCGTTCTTACGCTTGAACATATGCGACATGTCACGCCCTATGCATTTTTACACTTGGGCAGATGCAACCAGATCCTGGACATAAGGGGAGACTATGTCTCACCAGTCCAAGGACTCTGAGAGCGTAATGCGTGTACCTACGCCCCTTCCCTCTTCTTCCTTTATTCTAGTTGGAAGTTAACTAACGCCTCTTTGTCCCAGACCTACCCGTTCTCACTATGTCCTCCAAGATCGACACCTCCAATGCCAACAAGGTCCCTGACCTCACCAGCCCCAACTATCTCAAATGGTGCTCCCTCATGCAGGCCTACCTCCGCACCCTTGGCGCCTTCTGGGCCATCACTACGGAATGCCCCAATGAGCTCACCGAAGGAGAGTCCGACTGGGTTCTCAACCAGTCGCGTATCGACGACTGGCACACTGCCAATGAGAAAGCTCTTGGCGCCATGGTTTTCAAAATGTCCCCGGCCCTCGCTCACCCCTTCTACAACTCAGACTCCACCAAGGACGTCTGGAACGCCCTCGAGGCAAAGTTCTCTACTCTGTTCACCACCTCCAAATATTTGGAGTTTAAAGCGATGATGGACACCATTATCCCGGAGGACCAGCACCCTCAAGCGGCCTTTTCGAAGTTGAAACAACACTTCGACCACCTCCGGACCTACCAGAACGAGATCCCCACCTCTTTCCAGTCCCTTATCGTACTAGCGAAACAACCGCGGTACATACATGGATGTATTCACTCAGCTCTTGAACATGTCTACCTCCAGCACCTCCACCCCCTCTGTGAAAGAAAAGGAGAAGGATGATGAGGATTTGACTAAACTCCCCGCCCTCGATGAGATTGAGTGGATGATCCTCATGGCCTGGCAGCAGTATATTTCGAAGCGTAAGCCCAGGCAGGATGATCACGCGAGAAAGATCTCAGCAGTCAAGCATAAGCCTGCAGATCCTCAATTCCAGCAGCAGCAGCAGCAGCGCCCACAGGGGCAGCAGCAGCAGGGGGGGAATCAGCCACAACAAGGAGGACGGCAGCAGAAGAAGAAGAAGACCACTCGTGGTCAACGCTCCACACAAGGGCAAGCGAAGCAAGATGCTCGTGCCCAATGCCGCAAAAACACACACTTCAACGACGCCGGCCCCTCCTTCGCCTTTTCTGCTGCCACCATCATTGATTCCACCATCATCGAGGCTGGCCCCTCCGTCATCGACCCTCGTTGCCACGCTCACACCACCGGTGAGGTCCACTACGGCCCATCAGCATTTCCTCAGACGAAGAACGCGATATTCCTCGCTCGATGTCTCGAGATTACTGCTACCATTGAGACCGTAAGACGTCTCGATAAGGTTGCGAATAGTAAACTCACTTGCACCCCCATTGTCAACACTGGCGACTATGACTTTGGTGCCCCCGGTCCTTCGTGCCCACCACAGTACAAGGACCATAAGGCGGATGCCCCAATCCACCGTCTCTCTTCGTCCTTCTCTGGCACTTTTGAAAAGGACGTCCCTTTCTATGAGGACGTGATGAAAGACAATTCGTCTTCGCTCCTCAACCGCCTCCACCAGTGCGTTGAGTCTCCTGCCCCCATCAAGATAGATGAAAACACCGTCTCCATCCACTCTGGCCAGGCAGAGGCTGGCAAATTTTTCGCAACCCAGGAGGACTTCTACGCCGAAGAAGAGGAAGAAGAACTCCCTTTTGAGGAATACTTCGACTTGGACGGCGGATATGAGGATGAAACATATGTTCTTTCCTCGTCCCTCTCACATCCCCCAGACACTGATGAGCGATTCCCTTACTTGCCACAGTATGTAGAATTTATTCTATCGTTTGTCATAGATAGTGATGAAATGGACATCTTCTCTACGCTTCCTTATTCCCTGTGTGACGGCTGTGAGAACCATAGCACCAAAGGAAAAGGAAAAGCGTATGCACAAAAAGAAGACACAGAAATGTGGCTCCTTGATTCTGGAGCTTCAGCTCACTGTACCCACAACTTCGACGCTTTCGTCGAGTATCAGGCCTACCGCGAACCTCACTACACCCAAACTGCGAATGATAAAGCACCAGTCCTAGGCGAAGGCAGCGTCCTTATCCATTACAAGGAGAACGTTGTGCGATTATCGCCAACGATTTACATGTCAGATTGTACCATCAACTTGATCTCTCTTGGCACACTCCTAAAGAACAACTGCCTACACGCAAGGAGCACAAAATGCTTCATGCATGTCATTGATGACTGTACCAAACGCGACCTAATCAGTTTCCACTCCCATGGAAACAGTACTATGTACTGGGTAAGAGCCCCTATCGTACATGATCACACACGAGTGAATATCGACATGATCACCATTGATTATGAACTGCTCCATCGCCGCCTTGGGCACCCTTCAAAGGATGTTCTGAAAGCTGCATGAAAACACATTAGGGACTTCCCAAGCGTGACTATTCCGCCTGTGGAACCCGTTTGTCCTGGCTGTTAGCTAGGCAAACAGCCCAATTGCTCCTTCACTGTGAATGATATTCGCACGAAGAAACCTTTTGAACTCATACACTCTGATTTGAAGTCCTTCAAGAGTGAATCATATCACAGATCGAGGTACATCATCATCTTCTATGACGATTACATGTCCCAAGGATGGATTAAACCCCTCCAGACTAAGGACCAGGCACTTGGTGCCACTAAAGAGTTCATAAAGTACATCAGCAATCAGTACTCCGCCTCGATTAAAGGCTGGATGTCCGATGCAGGGGGAGAGTACAAATCAAAAGCCTTTGGGCAATTGATGCGCGACAATGGTATTCATATTTATGAGTCTGCGCCCCATACCCCACAGCAGAATGGACGTACTGAGCGATTTATTCACACTTTAATGGACAAAGCACAAGTGATGCGTCTTCACGCCTACCTACCTGATTCTTATTGGGAGTTTGCTATTCAGCATGCGGTACATGTGTACAATCGCACTCCCAAACGAGGTTTAAACTGGAGGACACCTCACGAATTATTAAACAAAATTCCTCCTATAATCTCTCATCTACGCGTCTTCAGATACGCCGCATATGTTCACCTCCCAGTAGACACTCGTGGGGGCAAGCTGCAGCCCAAATCGCAGCTAATGATTTACCTTGGCATTGTGCCAGGTAATGAGTGCAATTATCTCTTCATGCGCCCCAATAACGTGCTACACACGTATGCGCATGCTATTTTTGATGAGAACCTATTCCCCTGGTGCTCAGGGGCTCAGCCGCATAAGCCGGTAAGTGCACCTCCGCAACCCCACAAGCACCCGAGAAATCCCTCGCATCCACATTTACATGAGGAAAGTGATGATGATGACTCGCTGGGCCCTTCAGAACAAAATTGCCATGCCCCTTCAAATCCAAGTCCCCTACCTTCTGAGCGAAACCCTTCGCCCGCACCAGTTGCTCCAGAACGGACACCCTCCCCTCCTTGTACCCCTCCTAGGAGACTTCCTCCATTGGATGCCCCTCCTGCCCTACCATGCCGATCTGAGCGATGTCGGAAGCATGCAGTACGCAGTTACTTGGCTTACTTGCTGTGGGTGGTAACTCAGAGATGATAGCGGTTGCTGGTCAAGAGTGAATTAGAACTCAGATGACTGAGTCCGAAAGCTATATACGCTACATGAAGTGCATGTGAACTAACTACTATAAATGAACTACTACCGTGTAATACGAGTTCGTTCAACAAGCGAATCAGGCAACCGCCTCGCCGCCCAGGCAACATCTATGGAGAGTGCTGTAACCCAGTGCAACAAATTAAAGAAATAGAGCACGACTCGCGCTGGAAAGACCTAACCGGTCAATCCGCCCCTTCCGCACCGGAAACACCTAACGTTCCCGGTGCCATGCCTCCATCTCCCACTCCCTCTGAGGACGACGTCGAACGCATAGTCCGGGAAGGGGGAGATGCTATGGTAGTTTACCTATGCGCAAGAGCAGTACCCCTAGACGAAAGGCCTAACAAGTCTAATTATCGCAAATGATCCTATAAAGACCTTCTTCGCCTACCTGAATCAGAGCGAAAGCAATGGTTCAAAGCGTGCGAAACAGAGCTTGATATGCTCAAACAGCGAAAAGTCTTCAAGGTCTCTGACCACCCTACTGGCCGAAACCTCATTAAGAATCGCTGGGTTTTTGATGAAAAATCCGATGGCCGTAAACGTGCCCGACTCGTAGCGAAAGGTTTCTCGCAAGTCGAAGGTCTTGATTTCGATCAGATCTTCAGCCCAGCTGTTAGATTCGAAACTGTGCGATGTATGCTCACCCTAGCTGCCTTAGAGAACTGGCATTTATCCGGTCTCGATGTGCGATCTGCCTATCTATATGGCAAATTAGATGAGGAAATCTATATGGAATTCCCAGAAGGCTTCGCGCCTCCTCATCTTAAAAACAAAGTTCTCAGATTACTCCACGCCCTATATGGGCTTAAACAAGCAGGCTTAGCTTGGCGGAACGAGCTCAATCAATCAATGAGAGAACTAGGCTTTGAGCGACTGAAGACAGACGCTGGCCTCTTTATATATAGAGAAGCAAACTAAATCGTCGTAGCTATAATCTATGTAGACGATGCTCTCTTCTGTGGCCCCTCAAAAGCCTTTGTAGAAAAAATCAAGGCTGCCTTTATGAAAAGGTGGGAATGCCACGATTTCGGGAAAGCACGCGAATTCCTCCGAATGAATATTCATCGAGACGATCGCCGGTTACACATAGACCAGTGCAAATACCTCGAGAAAGTACTTGAGCGATGTGCAAGTATTAATCAGTGTTTTCATTCATGCAAATATATAACATCTCATGAAAAAAGCATATGTGACAGTTGGAAATGTTGCTCATCTCTCTCTTGCAAAGGACTTATTGGATGCTTTGCATACCTTCTATTTTCCCACTGGTGTCATTGGTCAATATAAAGCTTTCATAAAGGCATTTAATATGCACATTATAGATCTGACAGAACATCACCATTGTGATGCAGAGGACATTCCTGCTCAACTTAATAAATTGACTAATACTTTCTATGAAATGTTCTCTTCTGGACTTCAGCTTCCTAAGAATCTACATGCCATGATTAAACTTAACTCTCTTTCTCATTTATCCCAACCTCTTGTCTCTACAATTGTGTAAATAATTACTACTGCTAATTTCACCACCAATACCATCATTCCTAAGATTTTTCAGGAATCTCAACTTCACTCTACTGCTCATCTACAATAGACATCCTTGATTCACCACCTGAAGGCTGCTCCAAGAAAAGTGAATGTACTAATATGATTCAATGTGCTCCCTCTCATCCTATTTGTGGTTATTGCAGGATACTTCACCTTACAGAAAACTATGGGAGATTTATGGTTATCCTGAACAAGATTCTAATCAACCTCATCACATTCAAAGAAGTTAACATGGTTGTCATATACCGTGCCAACCCCAAGCATACTCCAGCCCTCTGGGTATAACTTTGCTTTTTCAGGAGCAATCTCCAGTTTGTTTTCTATAATTATATATCTCCGTTCCTCTGGACCTTCTGTACCTTTGGCTAAACCCTTCTGACATTCTACTTACAATACTCCTTGTTCCACACTTAGTTTAGTTCTGATTTTTAGATTCCTCCAATGTGTGCATGCACAGCTTCAGTATAAGTCTCACCAGAGCACAGCACCAGCTTTCCTATTCTCTGACCTCTGTCTCAGTCATCCATTTACTAATACTGTACTCTTTTCCATACATAAACTCCTAGATACTCCATGTACAGTAGCTTGATTATCAACTAAGACAGACTCCTGTTTCTCACCATTTCCTTTGTTCCTCTTCACTTTGAAATATAGAATACAAATAACAGCAAGGGCACAGCACATAAGCTGAAGCCAAAATCCTATCTGTCCACACAAACTCCAGAGCTCCAAAATTCCCTCAGGAGTTGCATGGTACTTAATAGTGGTAAAAAGTCATATAAGCTGTTCCAATGGACTCCTGCTTAATAGCATGCTAAAGCTTCTTTCCCAAACAAACAGATGGACCATAAGGAAAAGGGAAAAGCACATGCTAATGAAGTTGATGGCTTTGCCAATATCATTGATGGTGATATGACTAATATGATGATAGACATTGATGAATTTACACAGGAAGTCCATAATAACTAGTGGAATGCCAAATCTTTTATTGCTAATGCAAGAGATTTTAAAGAACCCATGGGGTCTATTGGTACTGATCCTGGACCTTCCTTGTCCTTTTGTTCTAGCTCCTCTCCCCCAGTACTTTAAGAGAGGAGCAAAATCCAAACAATTCAAGAAGTCTAGTATGTATAAAATTGTAGCTACTTTTCATGGAGATTTCTGGTAAAATGCTGATGGTACTTGAAAAGGGGGCATTGATTGTTCTCTTTTACTCCATGAAGAGTAGGATGACTATGCTGGATGAGATGATAACTATGACAATGTACCTGATGACAAATATTACTATGATTCTGCTTATGCAAGAGCTTATGCTCTAGGTGCAAAAGATTACAATATAGGGATTTATGACTTGTTGATTTGGGATGCTTCAATCACAGTTTTCCTCAACTTAATGACTTTTCTGATTTAAAGAATGACATCAAGTTTGCAAGAACTACTAATAATGGCATCATGCAAATACATGGTCCTGGCACTATGATATTCAAATAGGAAAAGACAGGGGCCATTCTCATCATTCTCCACAACATCTGGTATGCTCCTGATACTAATTGCAGACTTTCATTTGTTAACCTTCTCACTGTCTCTGGTTACAAATGTAGGATATTTGATCAAATCAAGATCTGGGACAATCAAGAAAGGGTGGTGATACAGGCCATTGCTTTATTCCCATCTTCTCTACTCCACTGGTTTTGGTCCTCTCTGATCACTCCAGTTGGTTTGATTAACTTCCTGCAGGATCTCAAGTCCTTCAACTTGTGGCATCAGCTTTTTGGTTGTCATTTCAAGAATGCTCTCTTACATGCTCATCAGCATCTGTCAGATGTTCCTGTTCTTATTCTGCCCACTTTTATACCTACTTGCAAAGGCTGTGCACTTGGCAAGATACATCAGTGGGATTTTCCTACTTTGTCTTCATGTTCTTCTCATATACTTGACCTCATTCATATTGATTTGTGTGAGATGCCTACTTTGTCATGTTCTCATCACAAAGAATCATCACTTTTCTTGATGACACTTTTGGTTTTGTGAGTTTGCATTTTTTTGCACTACAAATCCAATGCTATACAGGCCCTTCAGAATTTGATTGCTTGGACAGAGAACCAGACTGGTTACTTTTTTGACACTGTACATTTGGACTGTGGAAGAGAATACATTAATCATTTTCTTTGAACATTCCTCTCATTCAAAAGTATAGAGCATCAAACCTCTGTACTTCATATCCCTCAATAGAATGGTCATGCTAAATATTTTAATCACACAATTCTTGAAAATCTGAGGCTATGCACCAATATGCCTCTTTGCCACTCTTGTTCTGGCAAGATGCTATTGAGACTGCTCTTCACATCTATACCAGACAGCATATGTATTATCTTGATTGGTCTACTCCCATATTCAAATGAAATGGTAGTAAGCTTGATGTTTCTTATTTCAAGATATTTGAATGACATGCCTATGTTTTCATTGCAAACGAAGATCAAGCCAATAAACTATCTGCAAAAGCTGAAGAGGCCATCTTCATTGGATATGAAAAAGGAACTAAAGGATACTACTTTTGGACTCATAAAAGAAGAACAGTTATTGTTTCTTCTACTGTCATATTTGATAAACTTGCATTTTCCTATTGTCCTGGAAAACTAGAAGACAAACCTACTGAGATTTCTATTCTTGATAACCTTTTGGGGTAAAATCAAGACAAGAATCAAAACTCTGTTTCAGCTGATTATTGTTACTATTAATTTCCACCTATAGATGGTTATGATTCCAATTAACAATTTTCTCCACAAGAAGATCAACAGCCTTCTCATACTCCTTCTCATACTTCCTCTAAACCACCTTCATAAGATAAACCTCATCATTAAACTCATATTCACAATCCACACATCATACCTGATAATGCATATGAAGCTAGACCTTCTGTGGAGATCAAACGAGAAGTTCAATCATGAGTTTCAACAAATGAGAACAATAATCTTGGAACCTTGTATAGTGCTCAATTATTTGACTGTCTTATGGCCTCTACTATCTCCATCACTGGCACACCATTGTACTACAGTGGCTCAAAAAACTGTCTGCATGTTTGTACATTTTCAGCTAAAGCTGATATCCTGCAACAACCCTAACCTGGACTGTCATTATGTTAGTATATAAAATAAAGTACTTGCCATTGGCTGTCTATAGCATCAAGAATCAAGGCAATTGGTTGAGATCTGATGAAATGGCAACCATTTCAAAATGATAACTCATTCGGACAGTTTTTTGACTTTACTTAATTTAGGTATCTAGTACTTGATATGAGCCCCTTTTGCCTTGATAACTGCTTCAAGTCTTCTAGGCACGCTTTCTATCCCCCTTTGACACTGTTCCACAGAAATTCTTCCCCACTTCTCCACTATTCTTTCCCATAGTTCATGGACTTCTTTAGGGGCATTTTCATAGGAGGAAAGGCACCTTTTGAGATGATTCCAAGAATGTTCAATAGGATTAAGGACTGGAGATTGTGCAGGCCAGTCCAGAAGCTTGATCCCTTGTTTTTCAAACCATCCCTGAACTCTCCTAGAGGTATGCTTGGGATCATTATCTTGTTGAAAGATAATGTCAGCTTTTGGAATTCCAGATTCTTCCATGCTTTCCAACAGCCCCTGTTCCAAGATGGCCACATACTATTCAGCATCCATTCTTCCCTCCACTTCACTCAAAACTCCCACTCCATTTCACCCTATGCAGCCCCATACCATCAGTGAGCCTCCTCCAAATTTAACTGTACCTTTGACCTCTCTGGAAATCAGCCCTTCACCTTTCTTTTTCCACACATACTCCTGCCCATCTGACCCAATTCTATTGATCTTGGTCTCATCTGATCATATAACCCTCTTCCAATCTTCCACAGTCCAATGCTGATACTTAAGAGCAAAGGCTAACCTCCTCTTCTTATGATCCTTAGAAAGTAGAGGCTTTTTCTTCTTCACCACAGCCTTTAATGAGGCTTCCTTGAGAGTATTTCTCACTGTCTGAGGACAAACAGGAGCATCAATAATAGAATTGATGAATTTGGTGGCATGAACAGCAGTTTTGGCCT
>JBBPRB010000150.1:0-24260 GCA_038092815.1 Hortiboletus rubellus
CCAATTTGTGCATTGATCTATGAAGGACGTCGTGGAACAGCGGTTCAGCCCCTTCCCAAGTATGAGAGAACGTGGCATATCGGAAGTATTCTTGGACGACCTCCCGGACGCGGGAGTGGTCAAGTTTTGTCGTCATAGATGCAACGAGTTCCATGAATCTTGGATCAGCTTCGAATTCATCCATGCGCTCGCGCTGGTCACAAAGACGGCGGGTCTTTGTGTTAATGACGACCAGCGGAGCGTCCCGCTGGGTGTGCTTGACAGCGCTGCGAATAGCTGCCTTTGTCTCCGATGGGGTTACGTAGGTTTTGCGCAATTCTGCGGGAGGCGGACACTTAGACGACGCTTTTGTGTAAAGTCGGAAAATAATTACCTCGAGTAACAGGATCAGCGGATTGTCCAAGCATCAGGAGCATATCGTTATACGCGTTGATTGCTTCAGTATAGCGGCGAGCGCCAACTAGTGCTGCATGCTTTCTTTGGTGGCCAAATAGAGATGATGGATCGAGTTTGATCGCCTGGGATCGTACTGATTATTTGCTCCCGTGTAAATTAGGATACACATACCGCGTTAGCATCCTGCAACGAATCTTCCCATGATCCCATCTCAGCTCGTGCTTTGCTTCGCTTGGTCAACAGAACTGCCGAAAAAGGATCGAGGCTCATCGCTGTAGAGTAATGGGCAACGGCGTCTTCATATGATGCAGAGTCCATGGCAACATCTCCATTCTTTTCTAATGCCTTCATACAGCGCGCTTTAAAGTCTGGTGCTCAATGTCAGGTATCAAGGGCTATGGGTGTTTGCAGCTGCAACCACTCACCGAGTTCCCATTCCACGAGCTCATCGCTCACACCCGCGTCCTCTGGGAGCTCGTTCCGCATTTGTTGGAAACACTCGACCGCCTCCGCGAGGCGACCGTGCCGCTCCAGAATGTCGCAAATGATGCGGTAGACACCAAATCTCGGAACCTTGAACTACACCGAAAGAGAGTCAGTATCCATCTTCGAACCATCATAGAGAACACACCTCAGTTGCAGCACTCGACGCTTCAAGCGCTGGCCCACGTTTCAATATCATGTTCGCCCACTTCGTCATTATAGCATCCGGGGTCGTGGGGCCGAGCGACAGCGCGGTAGAGTAAGCTGCAATTGCTTCGTCGCGTTCATCGGCTTTCGATGCTTCGTCGCCAACTCTCTCTAACGTTGTGATGCATCGGTGGGTAAACTCTGACAGAAGTGATTGGTTACACTATTGTAACGCGCGACGCTAAAACTTACCAGAAAGCCAGTCGATGAGTGACTTGTTGGCTCTTACATCTTCGTTTACCGTATTCGCGATCTCGAGAAGACATTCTGCAGCACCGTATATGCGACCTTGAGCATGCAGGGATTCACATTGATACCTCTGCTCGTGTGCACGGTTGATCCGAACGAGACCATCGACTTTGCGTTGGGTGTTAACAAGTTGGACACGGAGTACGCTCAAACTGTTGTCGTGTGTGCGGAGATCGGCACGAAGAGAGTTGATGGTATCGTTGAAGTCGTCCCTTTCCTGATTGGCTGCGCACTGAGATTCAGCGAGCTTGTCGCAGAGTTCTTGGTTGGTCTTTTCGAGATGCGCAATTTTGCTATCTAGTGGACGTAAATCGAGGGAATATGGGTCGGGGTAGCGAGGGACATACTGGAGGTCTCCTTTTGAGATTCGGCAAGCTGATTGCGCAGTTCCTTGATGGTTATCTCGAGATTCGCTATTCTCTCGTCTGATGGGCATGGTTATCGGCAACCGAAATCAGGGTGCAAACGAACATACTTGGACTATCGTCAGCTTTTACAACCTCTGTGCGCTGGGTCTGCAACGGGGAATAGGATGATTTGCGATTGCAAGGTTTTTATGCAGGTACACGTACGTAGTGAGAGGGAACGGTGTCACAGAGTGCCCGAAAGGTGATTTTCTTGTCTCCGCTGGTTACGAGGTAGTTGGAGGATATGGCCATGCACCCGATGTAGTGAGTGCACGCGATGACAACTCCAATTTGCTCTTGGCTCGTTGTGTCCCAAATTGATACCGAAGAACCAGAGGAGGCTGCGATGAATGTGCCATTGCTTGCCACGACGATGCATGTGGGATTGTTGGTGCTGTGAATGCGCCATGTCGACGGCGTGGTCTTGGCGGACACATCGACACTGTGAATGTTGCCGTCGTCTGATAGGGCGAAGAGTTGCTTGCTATCAATGGCCCAGGCGAGGGACTGGTTAAATGACGGATTGACTGTGACTGGGAAGTCGACGAGGAGGCTGCCATTCTGACTATCGTAGACACGAACGGAGTTGCGAGTCCATGTGGCAGTAGTGATGAGGCGTCCGTCGGGTGAAAACTTTGTGGCCACCACCCAGTGGTCGTGTTTCAAAGGGCCTAGCAGTCGTTCGCCAGTCGACAGCGACCAGACGCAAGCAGTGTTGTCTTTCGACCCGGTCGTGATTTTCGTCGCATCCGGCGAGACATCGACTGCCAGCACCCAATCGCTGTGTGCTTTGAGTCCGGTCACTTGTGAGTGATTCTCCGCATTCCACACCGTCACCACGCAACTTCTTGTCGCAGTGACGATCAGCTTTCCGTCTCGTGACACTGCAATGTTGAAAACAGCACTCCCCGCATCCATTGCCGTCCCCATCTCCTTGCCATCTTCTATGCGCCAACATTGAATCTTTCCTTCTTCGCCGCCGCTCACGACCTGCTTCCCATCAACGAGGCATGCGACAAAATTTATGTCACCTGGAACGTCGATTACCATCGGTATTGCTTCTTTTCGGTGAACGATACTGGAAGATGAACTGATTTCGCTCGACTCTTGTGTTCTCATGAGCATCGTTCTTTCAACCTGCCCCGTACTCACCATTCTCTGACCTCTGGCGTACGTTGGACGACATAATCCGAGGTATCAGATCGATGGAATATGGAATGAAGGACGGTCGTCGTTTATCTCCGCGGTCGGTACGTTGCCGCCTGGTATATGTGTGTCTCCTTATCGAATCAATTCACACCCCCATTATCACCTCGTGTCGTGCCCGAAATGCACGCTTTACCCACCCTTGATAATCATACAAAAACGAAAAAGAGTGCATCCGATAACCATTCGCCAGTAGGCGCCGAGTGGATCGAGTTCAATGCTTAGATCCACCACACGACCTCAACTCGTACGTCCCTCCCATCTCCTTTCATACCGTCTCCCGCACCGATACTCGATCCTAATCGTGGACCAGGACCCATCCGCGAACCCCACAATGACGGACTCTGTCATCCGCGTTGATCCCTATCATACCCTATTCCATACTCTCCACGCAGGTCCTCGCGTTTCCTCTCTCGTTCCCTCTGTTTCCTCTCTCGTCCCATTCCTCTCTTGCTGCTCCCGCTTACCCCACTCGCAAAAACGTACTGCTTGCACTACTGCTCGGTGGACGTGCCGACGCAGGCATTGTCTGCAAGATGTATGTATGTCGGACCACGATCCATCAAGGTGATCTTCTCAAGCAATTTGCGGTAGAGCTGGGTTGGTATGGCATGGGAGACCTCGGTATTTCAATGTTCACCATTTTCCAGTATACCTTACGTTGATTTCCCCGAGGAAGACGATTCAGAGGCGTTCATTATTTCATACACTCGAATCAGCTTGTTTCGGTGAAGGACAGGGACCGTGCCATATGTGGGCGACGGCGACGAGCGAGCTGATGGAAGAATTTCCAAGGTAAAATTCGTCTAGAACGTCTGAGCGCACGTCACGCCCAACCGGCGCCGGCGCGCAAAACATAGGTGTGACCAAATCGCCGTGTAAACGATGAGCGAGAGTACCCTTAGTTGGGGGTAAGATTGAACCTGAAAAGTCGGCAGGTGGATAAACCAAAGAAAAAAGGACATAACAAACCGGTTGGCAATCGAGTGATGTCTATAGAGCTTCACTGGCAGTCGCTCCTCGATTATAAGAGCACAGGAACGCGAGCATTGCCCCGATTCCACTATTGCAATAGCCCGGCCCTGTCACCTTGCTCTTGAAATTTTTCACAGCACGGAATTATATCCCACTGGCTGCCAAGAAGTTTGTTTCGGACGATCTCTACGGGCTGTACACAGGAATTGGGAAACCAAGGCATATGCATAGGTAAATAAATATCCGAGCCACCGTTCAAAGTACCACCACCCTTCTCCAGTTTCTACGCAAATTTGGCCCCGCTCAAACCTGATACGTACCTTCTCCCGATACCCTAAGTCGAATTGCCCCCGAGTTGTCTGCTTCACCCTCCACGACCTGACGCGCACCATTTTCTAACTCCTCCAGTGGAATTGCCTCCGCATCTCCCTCCTGACCCTGACCCTGCCCCGTTGCAACCTCCACAAACCCAATGGCAGACATCGTGTTCTCGCTGGCAACGGGCTGTGACAACATGCCGAATCCGGTGTCGATCCCCTGTTGGCGAGCATGGAGGTCACGGTCATACAGCTCTCGCACACTGATGATGAATCGAGGCATTATGGGGGTTATAGTTGCATAGGAAAGCAAACCCAGGAAGAGCCGCCCTGTGATACTTATTTTGAGGAAGAGGGTGGAACTGATAATATAAATTGTATACCTGGAAGTACAGAGAGAAAATATCCATGTAGTTAGTTTTGTGCAGGTACTCAAGGGCCCAGGTAAGATAGGCAGAAGAATAGATGGCAATGGGGGGAATTGAAAGTGGAGGAAAATGGAAGACATACACAAGGAAATAAAGAATTCCATCCCTCATCAGTTGTTCCAAGTACTTGTTAGGCTGCCACTGCTTGGTTGCTTTGTACATGTCAACTGCCTGCTTCAAGGTTGGTATGACAGCAAGGATGAGGAGTGTGACAGCAAGAGCTACTTGTGCAATTGCAAAATACAAATACTTTCTGAGTGAGCCATCACTGGATCTGCTGCAAATAGAGAAATCAAGAATCTGGACACTTGTAACTGAAAGAAAGGGTGGTAGGAGATGAAGGGCCATCTATGTGAGATTCTAATCAAGTCTGCAATTTATCATGAGACTCACCTGAGAGGTAGGTATTGGGACTGTAGTAGATCCCCACAACAACCAAGGCAACAATAACTGATGGCACATAAACAAATAGAAAAATCCAAAGAATCCATTTGGATCGATTCCATATTGCATATACCCGCAGGATCATCACCACTGCAATTTGAAAGGATGATCAGAAAATATAAAATCAGTGATTACTATGATAACTCACAATCAGCTGCAGAAAGGAATACTGGAAATGTCCAGGCAGATACCAGACACATTATTGTACCTTAGAATATCCATGCATCATATGGATACCATTCAAAAGAGCAGGAAATTAGTGTGCTTACATCTATAGAATCTTGATTACTAGTACAAGTGATAACTGTGATTTAAACACATACATCTACCAATGGTTAGTCACTGTTATCAACACAAAGGATATAGTACTATGAAAACTCACTTGTATAGAACCAGGCATAAAAATACTACCCCCTGAAAATGAATCTGATTAGCTTGCTTAATCTCCAAATTTAACTCTAAACATACAGAGGCTCTTGATACTTGAGCATGGATTCATCAAATCATTGTCAGTGGCTTGATAATTATGCATTACAGCAGTGATATACTTACACAATACTCAAAAGTCCAAAATAGCGGACCTACAGAAGCATTAACTTAGAACAGATGCAATATGAGCCTGTACAATGCACACATACCAGAACAAACAGTGTGGAGACCCAGGTCCAGGCTCTGTGCTGAGGCATTGTAAGGGACTTGGACCTTGTGTCACAGTTTTTGCTTTCTTACCCAAATATAGTGTACCTTCAAATGTTGTCACAGGTTGTCAGTCAACCAATAATATAAGGTGTGAAGAGTAAAATAACATACCTCACTTGAAAAGGTGAGGACTGGTGGTTAGTTGCAATGGTTAATTGGTTTCAAGAGGGCTGTCACAGTGCACAATTGAGCATTGCTCACCATAATCATACAAGACAGCAGTGACAAGAGCAACTGCATTTGGGCTGATTTAGTATAAGGTTGATCATACAAAAGACATGGAATACCATACTGGATATATAGTTATTCACCTGGAGAAGCTCCAAAACAGATTGCAAGTTGGAAGACATGGTGGATACACTGGATTGAAGAGATAAACAGCAATGTTTGACTGTTCAATGGACAAAGATTGAGAGTCAAGGTCAGGAAGGTCAGGAGTGGTACAGGTCACAGCTTGTGTTGCCCTGGAATTATATGTTCGACCCGGCAAATTAACTCTTCGGGTCGAGACTCATTTGGAAGGGAACATGAAGTACGGTCTTCTAATATTCAACAGTCGTGCAATACAGCATTTGCAGGCGGAAGGCAACTTGCATGTGAAACCATCTTGATCACATCACCCTCCCGTGGCAAATGAGAAGCCAAGGAGTTCCATCCGTGGTGTTTCTACCATTCGTTCGTCACATTTACTGTGCTTATGAGTGAGATCTAATTCCGCGGAGTGTCATGAGGCGATACCTTAAGTGATCCCGACCACGACTTGCCAATGGATGGCGCCCGAATGGATCAGATCGATGCTGTGAGCCTACCAGTGGGAGATGAATCTGACCGGCGATTTGGAATGGAATTTGGTTTGGCCTGAACGAGTAGTTCCGAGGATCATCGCTACTATGCTGAGACATGTTTCGACTAAAGGATCCCACCGGGAGAACAGTTGCTACAGCGATCAAACTACGATTTGCACAAATAAATACATATAGATGTTCAATCTGAATGCAAAAATACAAGACGCACTACGTTGGTTCGACTTCGGGGCACTTGATCGCGTGGTACTAACCATTGGCTTCCAGGGTATTGAGCCAGGTGATATGACGGCCTGGCTCTCGAGCCATCCTGAACACGGGGTCCAGAGAACAACGTGATGCATCGCACTGTGAGAACGACGTTCCGTTGGTTCTAGGGATCGTTTAATTCCTCATTCCTATGCCATTCGTCCGACCCCAGGAACCAAATCCATCACGACGATAAATCTCATCGAGAAACAACAGAAAGCGCACAGCTGATCCAACAATGTCGTTGCGAAAGAAGAATTTTCCAGCCGTCTGGAGCAACCGTGTACGCGTGGGCATCTCGGATGAACTGCGTCTTGTTCATCGGGAAGTGTTTCAGTAGGCGAGTCGTCAAGTAACGATCTTCTCCAGTGTGCAACAGGTTGGTCATGTGCAATATGTCGATGCGATTCTGCAAGTAATCTGAGATCATATGGTTCGAGATAAAATAGGGATTTGTGCGTATCGGCGGTCGCAGACGGAAAAGCGTGAAACAACCGGGCAGACAAGTAACGGAACCAAAAAGCGACTCAAAGGCCTTGCATATGGTGTGAGATGAAGTACTTGTAGACCTGCATCATCGTGATGATAGACTGCTTGGCGTTGGAAAGCGTTGTCTCGCCACAGGCACCAAGTACCTTCTTGTCGTGGACCATGCTGTGGAAGACAAGCTTAAATAAACACCGGTTACTATGAGGAGATGTGACGCAAATATACGCAGAGATCAACCGGTTCAAAGAAAATGGTTCCGCCATGATATCAACATTGATGGTAACAGATGCTCGTAAAAAGTCGGGTTGACACCGATCACGTTCTTGATTTGGTGGTACATCTCCAACTCCAGCGGGTTCATCGGTGAATTGAAGTGGACCTGTCCGGCACATCGCACATAAGCCACTACATTACTTGCACCTTGAGCAGAAACCTACCTTATTCAAGAAGTGCATAATGACCATCTGTGAGTCTTGCTTTCCACGGTTGTCAGGGTGCGATCTCTCCATTGGCTTGCCCACCTTGACCACGAGATAAGGCACGATGTGACCCGCGCACTCGTATAATCCAGAGTGCACCTTGCCCATGTTGTGTTACCGAGCCCCCTCGCCCAACAACACGAAACTCAACGGCTCGGGCGCAAGGTTGGGATTCACACCAAGTATATCCAGCACGATACAGGGCGTAGGTCGGTCATTACCAGAGCCGACGATGTTCCCATTACAGACAACGAGAATCAATTTGCGTTTGTCGTCGTACTTGAGCTGGGCGAGCGAGTCAATGGTGCGACGCAGCGAAGTCTCTCCTTCCGTATAACAAACAACCTGGCAAATCACGAACTTGTTGTGATCCTCTAGGGCACAAGGCGCACCAAAGTTGATCGAGGCGATGAATTTGAACGCGATGATGCTGACCATCATGACCGACAACGCAAGAAGAATGTATTGCGAGAATAAACACCAGGACGAGTTGCGGCTGTCCACCATTCCGATGAGGAATAGGTTTCGAAGGCACGTCTTCTGTGCGGCAAGCATCCTGGAATCGATGTCGAGGTTATTGATCGCCTTCGTGAGACCCTGACCAGAGTTGTGCTTGAACAAATTAACGAGAGTGCCATCCATGAGGTGCGTCGGCGTCGGGAGCCACTTCGTCATGTGGTCCCTTCACAGTAGGGCCAGAGCTGACATAATCTGTCAAATCATAAATGAGGCCGTCGTAGATACCGAGGGAGTGCCAAGTGTTTGCCATGCTGGACATTTCTTGAGGAGTGAACACAATATATCTGACACGGTTATTCCGATGCCGTTATGCTCTCAAAGTACAAGTCTGGCAGTGAATCGTTGGTAATTGCAGGAAGTCGTGGTAATGCGCGTTGGGTTCCGTCACGTTCGCCGCGCTAGGTTGGACCCACGGACTAACCGAACCAGAAACACCATTGCAAAGCGCGCTGACCTGTCAAGACAGTATTAAAAAAAGGTGCAAAGGAATGAAGGAAGCGACGCACCTGAACGGGGAAGGGCTGACGCGCATGCATGTGGGATGCTTCATGCGCGTAGAGAGACTAGGCGCGTTTTCCATGCCCAAGTGGTAGGTTTTCCATGCCAGTCGAGACGAAACGGTGTTTGATACCCTCGCCCCCCTCATCACACAAGCTAGAGAACCAGACAAGATCGAAGACGTGCACGTTGTCGTAGTGTCCATCGTCAAGGTGCAGATACCGAGAAGGCATGACAACTGTTGTTGCTTGGGGTATGAACGTCCCGTCGGAGAACGTGAAATCTTTGATGGCCATCCATCTCAAGCTCACTAAACCCCACGAAGGCATTAGCAGGACCACCTTCCGCTGTGGCATCAGACGACTCACCAACCAAACGTTGAAATTCCTCCAAACAGCTATTGGTCTTGCGCATCTTCCCCAAGGAGGCCTTCGATCACCCTTTCTTTTTGATGGCAAGTTCCATTTATTCACTAAGAGGTTGGATGTGGTGAAGGTCTTCTGCTAAAAAGACAAGTGCGCGAGGAATCTCTAGAACACGACAAGGTCAGACAGAGTTGAAGAATCATAGCACAACAACACACATTAAAGGTCGTCTATCACACGTGCCAATGAGGCAAGCACGAAGAGCATACGGAGCATAACAAGACCCGCGTCAATTGCAACAAAGCCGATTGTGGACACATGAGTCGTCAAGAGTTCGACCGTACGCTTGAGCCCATCAGGTGCCACGTCCAACAATCAAGACAGTAACTCGTTCTAGTAAAGTGATGCTCGGTACACTGTATAAACCAGGAAAAAGGACACAACAAACCGGTTTGTCAATCATGAGATGCACGACAAGGCTGAGTAAGTTTTATGGAGATTGCATTCTGCGAAGGATCGAACGTCGATGCGTTCGAGTTAAGCCCCGACCCCCTGCTGCTGATGCTCATGGCCACAGTTCCAGGGCCGTTGCCGTTCACGGAACTGATGACAGTCCCAGAGAGGGATAGAGAGTAGAGAGCGCGGTAGAGGACGCCGTCTTCGAAGCGGAGTGTGTACGCATGACATGAGCTCTTTCCACGAGGCTTCGTCACGGAAAGAGGGCGGTGGTGACGTGGATTGGTCAGAGAGGGAGACAGAGATTTTGATCAGTGTGATCACAGTCTATGGAGGGAGGAGTAAGATTGTCAACGTTGATCGTCTGTCTTTGGTGCCAAGCGAAAAAGGGGGAGGCGGAGACAGACAAACGCGAAGAGGAATGTGAGAGAGGTGTTCCCTACCAAATGCTTTGGTGGGGGTGTGCAGCGGACTTTACAAGCACGGGCGAGGCGGGGGAGGGCAGGGATGAAAATGGTCGAGACCGGACACAAGCTCATTGTCGGACGTGGCGAGTCGGGAGAGTTGTTGCGAGTGAGCTCTCCAAATAGAGGACGAGCGTCTAGATCATTGAAGAGTTGGTAAGAGCACGATCAAGTGGTGTCCATCAACAGTAGGTGATACGCACGTTGTGTCTTGTCCAGCAAGTTGGACTAGTGACCGCTAACACGACATATCATTCTAGTAATTGGGCCAGGTGGCCAAGTGGACGTCGTTGAGACGAAAACACTTCGCGCTCCGTCAGACCCAACACAATGGAAACCGTGTCGTTTGTACTTCGCTACGTCGTCGATCAAGACGTGCACGTTGTCGTAGCGTTCGTGTCAAGGTGCAGACGCCAAGAAGGCGCGACAACTGTTGTTCCCTTGGGTATGAACGTCCCATTGGAGAGCGTGAAGGCTCAAGGTCACTAACTCATGAATGCGTTAGCAGGACCACCATGACATCAGACAACATTGAGGTCAGGGATTCTTGAAGTACCGACCCGTCTGTTTTGTTGATGCAACATGTATCGCACCATGCCCAGAGAAACCCAGCCTCTCGCGCCGTCGCACAGAACATGACCACCTTCAGGACCGTGGACGATTTTGCCAATTTGTGCACTGGGCTGTGAAGGACGTCGTGGAACAGCGGTTCGGCCCCTTCCCAAGTATGAGAGAACGTGGCATATCGGAAGTATTCTTGGACGACCTCTCAAATGCGAGAGTGGTCGAGTTTTGTCGTCGTAGACGCAACGAGTTCCACAAATTTTAGATCAGCCTCGAATGCATCCATACGCTCACGCTGATCACAAAGACGGCCGGTCTTTGTGTTTATGACGACCAGCGGAGCGTCCCCCTGGCTGCGCTTGACAGCGCTGCAAATAGCTGCCTTTGTCTGCGATGGGGTTACGTAGGTTTTACACAATTCTGCAAGAGGCGGACACTTAGATGACGCTTTTGTGTAAGGTCGGAGAATAATTACCCCGAGTAACAGGATCCGTGGATTGTTCAAGCATCAGGAGCATATCGTTATACGCGTCGATTGCTTCAGTATAGCGGCGAGCGCCAACTAGTGCTGCATGCTTTCTTTGGTGGCCAAATAGAGATGATGGATTGAGTTTGATCACCTTGGGTCGCATTAGTTATTTGCTCCCATATAAATTAGAATACACGTACCGCGATGGCATCCTGCAACGAATCTTCCCATGATCCCATCCCAGCTCGTGCTTTGCTTTGCTTGGTCAACAGAACTGCCGATAAAGGATCGAGGCTCAGTGCCGTAGAGTAGTGGGCAATGGCGTCTTCATATGATGCAGAGTCCATGGCAACCTCTCCGTTCTTTTCTAATCCCTTCATACAGCGCGCTTTGAAGTCTAGTGCTCAATGTCAAGGTATCAAGGGTAATGGGTGTTTGCAGCTGCAACCACCCACCGAGTTCCCATTCCACGAGCCAGCGCGCACACCCGCGTCCTCTGAGAGCTCGTTCTGCATTCGTCGGAAATACTCGACCGCCTCCGCGAGGCGACCGTCCCGCTCCAGAATGTCGCAAATGACGCGGTGGATGACAAACCTCGGAACCTTGAACTACACCGAAAGAGAGTCACTATCAATGTTCGAATCATCACGGAGAGCATACCTTGTTTGCAGCACTCGATGCTTCATGTGCCGACCCACGTTTCAATATCGTGCTCGCCCATTTGAACATTATAGCATTCGGGACTGTGGGGCCGAGCGACTACGCAGTAGAGTAAGCTGTAACTGCTTCGTCCCGCTTATCGGCGTTCGATGCCTTGTCTCCAACGCTCTCCAACGCCACGATCCATCTGTGCGTAAATTCTGAGGAAAGCGATTAGATACACCATCGAAATGCCCGGCGCCGAAACTCACCTGTAAGCCAGTCGATGACAAACTTGTTGGCTCTCACATCCTCATGTACGGCATTCGTGAACTCGAGAAGACATTCCGCAGCATGAGGCCCGGAGCATAGGGGGATTCACACCGATGCATCTGTTCGAGTGCATGGTTGATATTATCGGCTCTGCGTTGAGCGTCGGCCAGTTGGACACGAAGTACACTTGAGCCGTTGTGGCATGTGTGAAGATCGGCACGAAGAGAGTTGATGGTTTCGTTGAAATCATCCTTTTCCTGATTGGCCGCGCGTAGAGATTCGGCTTGCTCTTGGATGGTTTTTTCGAGACGCGTGTCTAGTGGACGTGAATCAAGGAAACAAGCGTCAGGGTAGTGAGGAACATACTCGAGCTCTCCTCTTGATCGCGTGGTGACTGGATGAGGTCATCTCTCTCCTGATGGGTTTGTTGACACTCGGCCAATTGATCGCGCAGTTCCTGGATGGTTTGCACGAGATTCGCTGTGCTTTCGTCTGATGGGCATAGTTATCACTGGCAGCAACCGGAATCAGGGTGCGGATGGACGTACTTGGACTGTCGTCAACTTTTTCAACCTCTGTCATTTCCTGCATGCGGGGGGTCTGCAATGGCGAGTAGGGTAGGTGGTTCGCGATTGCAAGATTTTTTATGCAGGTACACTTACGTAGTGAGGGATACAGAGTGCCCGGAGAGTGATTTTCTTTTCTCCAATGGCTACGAGGTCGTAGTTTGGTGACGTAGCCATGGACCAGATGGGATGAGTGTGCTCGATAACAGTCCAAATTTACTCTTCGCTTGATGTGTCCCAAAACGACAGCGAAGAATCAGCGGAGGCTACGACGAATGTGCCGTTGCTTGCCAGGACGATACATCTGGGGTTGTCGGTGCTGTGAATGAGCCATTTCGACAGCGTAGTCTTGGGCCTTGGCAGACACGTCGACACGGTGAATGTTGCCGTCGCGTGATAAGGCGAAGAGTTGCTTGTTATCACTGACCGCGAGGGACTGGTTCAATGCCGAGTAGACTGACTGGGAACTCGACGAGGGGGCTGCCTATGTGACTGTCGTAGACCCAAATGTGTGGCAGTGGCAATGAGGCGTCCGTCTGGTGAAACAAGTTTGTTGCCACCACCCGGTAGTCGTGTTCCAGGAGGCCGAGCAGTCGCTTGCCAGTCGACAACGACCAGACACAGGGAGTTTTGTCATCCGATCCAGTCACCATTTTCGTCGCGTCTGGCGAGACGTCGACAGCACACACGCTGCTGCTATGCGCTTGGAACTCGGTCACTTCTCGGGAGTGAGTCTCCGCATTCCACGCCGTCACCACTAACGATCAGCTTTCCGTCTCGTGACACTGCAACGTTGTGGGCTGGACTCCCTGCATCCATTGGCGTCCCCACCTCCTTGCCATCTTCTATGCGCCAGCGCCGAATCTTCTGTTCTTGCCCGCCGCTCACAAAGTGCTTCCCATCAACGAGGACCGCGATGGAACGTATATAATCTCCACCATCGATTACAGTCTGTTTTTCTTCCTCTCGGGGAACGATATTGGAAGAGGAACTAATTTCCGACTCCTGTATTCTCGTTAGCTTCGTCCTTTCAACCCACCCTGTGCTCACCATTCTTTGACTTCTGGCGTACGTTGGACGACATAACCTGACGTATCGGATCAATGGGAAGAAGGATGGTGGTCGTTTATCCCCGGTACGCCGTTGCCCCTGGTATACACGTGTCTGCTTATCGAATCAATCACAATCACCTCGTGTTTGATGCTTATACATGAACAAATAACAGTGCATCCGACAACCTAGCAGACGTCTAAGAGATCGTGTTCAATGCTTAGATTCACCCCTCCTCGACTCGTACGCGTTGGTGCAGGCGGAACATATTTCCGATCGTCCCTCCTGTCCCCCAAAGCATCCGCATCCCGTACCGACACCGCCCTGGACTAGGAACTCATCCGCGAACCTAACAACGGCGGACTCCGTTAACCACGTTCATCCTTATCATACCCCACTCCACACTAGTACTGCTCGGTGGAGGTGCCTATACAGTCGGTTGGACCACGTCGATCGACCGGGATGATCTTCTCAAGTGATTTGCGGTAGAGTCGAGTTGCTACGGCATAAAAGACTTCACTCAATGTTCACCGTTTCCCAGCACCCTTCGTATCGATTCCCCGAGGAAGACAATTCAGGGGGTTCCTTATTTCATACACTCCAACCGACTTGTTTCGATGAAGGACAGAGACTGTGCATTTTATGTGGGCAACGGCGACAAGTGAGCTGATAGAGGAATTTCCGAAGCAAAGTTCATCTAGAACGTCTGTGCGCACGTCACACCCAACCGGCGCCGTCGCGCAAAAGAGAACGAACCAGGCGGATGAGCGATTGAAAGATCAGCAGGGTGACGGCCCCATCCGAACTTTATCAAGGTCGCGGCGTGGGCATTCTTTGAAAGCCCGTCAATCCACCACCATAGTTTTCGTACATCGGGGTAGGGCTCTATAGATTGACTCGGAACCAGTATTGATAGATTCTGGATCTTGCAGATATGTTGAGTCGCCATCGTCGGGTCACTCGGGTCCAGTCCCCATCCTCAGGAAAGGGACGATTACCTATGGACCGCCCACCCTGCCACTATGGGTTGAACGATTACTAGGAACCCATCTCGGTTCGCCGACAAGAAAAACCCTCGTAAACATTGAGAGAACGTCTCTCCCGCTTTCTATCGATATCCTTCCGAGCTTTTCTAAAGCATCAGTCAAATGGAACAGGTCGTATCCGCCCTTCAATCACTCGCGCTCGACCCCCTTCCTCCTGAGCAGCGGCGAACGCGCTCGGTACATGTATGCCGTAGCAATCACCCCATCCCTCATGTACGTGGTCGCGACGTATCCCAGTTCCCTCGGAAGAAGCTGGAAGTGGTCTTCCAGTGTAAGGAAGATGCGAAAGAGAATGCTGGGCGAGCGCTGATCACGCGATAACGAGTTCGTGTACGTACAGCGGATTTATCGTCGAGCATCGGAGAATGCCACCAAACTGATGCCCTCTTGATCCAAACAGGCTAGCGCGTGTTGTCTTTCAATTCAATCGCGATTTTCGTCGGGTCCTGCGAGACGTCGACTGCACGCATGTAATTGCCGTGCGCTTTGAACCCGGTCACGTTTGAGTGGGTCTCGGCATTCCATACCATCACCCGGCCCCCTCCCGCCCCACTGACAATCCGTTTTCCATCTCGTGACACTGCAATGTTGAGAACTAGACTCCCTGCATTCATTGCCGTCCCCAACTCCTTACCATCTTCTATGCGCCAACGTCGAATCTTCCCTCCTCCCCGCTCACGACGTGCTCCCCATCAACGAGGACCGCAACGGAACATACATCACACAGAACACCGATTGCAATCAGTTTTTCTTCCTGTCGGTGAACGATACTGGCAGAAGAACTGGTTTCCCTCTACTCTTGTGTTCCCATCAGCATCGTTCTTTCAACCTGCCCTGTGCTCACCATTATTTGATCCCTGGCATACGTTGGAAGACATACCCGGCTAGGTATCCGATCGACGGAGTGAGGGATGATCGTCGTTAGGTGGTCGTTACCGGTGCACCATTGGCGCCCGGGCCTGTGTCTCATTGTCAAATTAGTTTACACACCCACAAGACCCCATCGTTTATTCGCAGGCCCATCAACAGAGACACCATCCCAGTCCCAATCGGGGATGGGGGGCATGTCGGAGGCGGGTTTCTGTCAGAGGCGTTCAATTTCTCGCTCTGTTTGCATGGTAACAGAATGATCCGAGAAGGGGATGGAGGGTATGATAGGCATGTCCCTTCCTCTGTGCTAGAAAAAAAAAGGAAGGGGCTGACAGAGAGACGGGCGCAAGAATCCTGCTCAAGGATCTGATGGCCCGATGAGGTAGACGTTTAGCGGGCAAATTTGCGGGAAGTAGGGAAGTGCGGGGACCAAGCATGATTGAAGCATTGCGAATTCGGTCGGACTAGCTCATGCTATCCTGGTTCCAGCATCTTGGGCTGAACCCAGACTCGGAGGTGCGCAAGCCTTTGATCATAGCTTCAATGTTAGCCCGCTCACGCTGCGACGGGTTCCTTGACGATCACACATTCAGGTCCCCGCTGGTAGAGGCGATGGTGTTCTTGGCGTCACTTTCACAGCTCCTCTACCTCCACTAGCACGAGGCAGCTATAAATAAGGTGGGTTCCATCTCGTTGGCTAGGTGACAATGCTGATTTCCGCCACCTGTCAAAATTCTCCGACTATCGCATAGGTACTTCGCAGAAACAATTTCGTGATCTTCGGGTCAGCATAAATAATTGACTGGGGTTGTGTACATTTCCCCAAGCAGAATATACTAACGCACTCGTAAGTACCTGGGATTGAGTGTGGCCCATGAAGTATTGCTGATCACAGCCCATCCTCCGGTGAATGATGAACTTTAATGGAGAAGCGCCGTTAAGCAACGAACGGATGGTAAGAATACTATGCAATGGAGCCCCTGGTCCTCACTTGCTGTACTCGTAATGGGAAGGCGATACAATCATGATCTGGATTTAAAGCCGTCTTTTGGCCACGAAGTTTCGCCCCGTCTTGTATCGCACAAATGTCGATTGTTGGAACATTCTCTCTTCGAAACGAGTCGTAACGCAGATAGTTGATTTGCCGGGTCGAAGATATAATCCCTGGGGAACCCGAACTGTACCTGCTCCACTCCTTGTCTTGTCCATCAATCTTTGACCATCAAACAGTCAAACGCTGCTGTTGGTCTCTTCCAGTGTACCAGATGTCTTCCGACTTGCAGCTTCAACAGATGAATGATTATGTATCCCGTATGGTCATTCATGCTTTTGGTATGATCAATCTTATAGATCAGCTCAAACATAGTTGCTATTGTCACTGCTGTCCTGCATGATTATGGTGGGTGATGCTTTGTGCACAGTCATCTCAAAATCAGCTAACTATTACAACTAACCACTAGTCCTCACCTTCTCAAGTGAGGTGTGTTATTTTGCTCTTCACATCTTACTCTATTTGTTGACTGACAACATTTGAAGGTACACTATGTTTGGGTAAGGAAGCAACAAGTGAAGCAAGGTTTAAGTCCCTTATAGTACCACAGCACAGATCCTGGACCTGGGTCTCCACATTATTTGTCCTGGTATGCATACAGGCTCACATTGCATGTATTCTGAGCTGATACTTCTATAGGTCCGCTATGTTGGACTTTTGAGTGTTATGTAGGTCTATTATTGTTATAATGATTATAAAGCTAACAGTGATTCAATGAATCCATGCTCAAGTCTTTCTGGCCTCTGTGAGTTTGTGGTTGAATGTGGAGAATAATTAAGCTAATCAGATCCATTTGCAGGGGGTAGTATTTTTCTTTCTGGGTCTGTAAGAGTGAGTTTTTGTATTGCATCTTCTGTGCCAATGATGATTGACCATTGGTAGATGTATGTATCTGAATCCTGGTTGCCAACTATATTGACAACAGTTCTGTAGGTGTAAGCACACTGATTTCTTGGCCTTTACAATATCATTATAATGCATGGATGTTCTGAAGGTAGAGCAATCTATCTGACAGCAAACTGGGCATTTCCAATATTCCTTTCTGCTGTTGATTGTGAGTTACCATGGTTCTTAATTCCATGTTCCCTAGTCATGCTCACAAATTATAGTGGTCATGATCCTAAGGGTATATGCCATGTGGAACCAATCCAAATGGATTCTTTGGATTCTTCTAATCATTTATATCCCACAGGTTATTATTATTTTAGTTGTAGAGATCTATGCCATTCCCAATCCCTATGTCTCAGGTGTGTCTTATAATAAATTGCAAACTTAATTAGATCTCACATAGATGGGCCATTCACCCCTTTCCTCCAGTTGTAGTTGTTCAAGTCCTTAATTTCTCTGCTTGCAATGCTTTTGATGCCATTGATGCCCCATCACACATTCGCTTGTCTACTATGATCCCACAAATACTTCTTAGTGTCACACTCTTAATTTTTGCCCTTGTCTCAACTCTGAGGCAGTCAGTTGAAATGTACAAAGCAACCAGGCAGTGGCAGCCTAACAAGTACATGCAGCAACTGACAAGGAATGGAGTTCTTTATTTCTTTGTGTATGTATGTCTCCCCCTTTCCTGCACTTTATGCATGATAACTAACATTTAGATGTTTTTCCTCTTGCACCTCCAGGTATATGCTTTTCTTTATCACTATCACTCTCCTCGACAACAGCCTCACTATAAGTGATACTTGGCAGCTCTTCCTGATCTTGCTTAGCTATACAACCATATGCCCCATAATGCCTCGGTTCATCATCAGCGTGCGGGAGCTGTATGACCGCAACCTCTACGGTGCTGGACAGCAGGGGATCGACACCAGATTTGGCATGTTGTCACAACCCATTGCCAATCGGAGCACGGCGGTATCTGCCATTTCGTTTGTGGAGGTTGCGACGGGGCAGGGTCAGGGTCAGGAGGGAGACGCGGAGGCGATTCAACTGGAGGAGTTGGGAGATAGTATGTATCAAGTCGTGGAAGGTGGTCACGCGGACAACTCCGAGTCGGAGATGGTTCAGGCTGAAGTATTGGGAGATGGTGCGCATCGTAGGGCCAGATCTTGAGATCTGTGTAAAGACTGGAGAAATGTGGCAGTACTTTGAGTGGCGACCCAGATCTTTTTGCGTATGCCTCATCTTCCCCAGTTTTGTGTATAAACGTAGAGATCGTCTGCAACGAACTTCTTGGCAATCCGTTTGATACGGTTTTGCGCTGGGAAAATTTCCGTGAGACCAGACAGGGCTAATAATTGTAGAAACGATGAGGGTCACTGCGGTTGTGAGGATGGACGGGCAGCGTCTGAAAGTAGAAGCTCGGGGAATCACTGTCAAACCCAAGAACAAGTCTCAGTGTAGCGGGGCACCTGACAATATACTGCTTTGTTCGTCCAAAGTGGTTTACAGATCCGTTTCATGCACGACCTTGGGTATTTCGTCCTTCTTTCAAGTTACCCGTTTCCCCTTTCCCACAAAGTATGTCTCTTCCTCGTCTCCCTCCTCCTTACGTGACACAAGACCATCAATGGTAACCTCTACCGTCTCAGCTCGAGCTTTGGTACGCTGGCCACTTCATCTTTTGCAGTTAACGACGAAGATAGCACGACCGCGTCAGAACTCTTTCCCCAAAGAGCGTCGACTAGCGTTTGGAAATCTTCGATCTCTGCTTGATATGCTGGCCGGGATGCTTCCTCTTGTAACTGTTGTGCATGTTCCAACCTTTTCTGAGCTTCTTCGGCGGCGCGCTGTGCACGAGCCCTCTCGGCACGACAAGTACGGTCTTCATTGATTTTTGTCCAGTAACGGTCGTTTGCATCCCGGAACTGCTGCGCGGAGGTGGTGAAGAGGGTGGTTATCTGAGCTTGCAATTCATCCCGCTCTTCGAACAGCTTGGTGTGGCCAGCGTATGTTTCGTCCGACTCCTTCTTGAGCTCATCTAGTTCCGCTTTGATCTTGTTGTAACGATCGGAGATGGCCTTGGATTCTAGGTCATCCAGCTGCTGGCGAAGCTCGTCCGCAGCGCTCCAGTCCGCGTCGATTGTATCCTGGGCAGCCTGGAAACCTTCTACGGCCCTTCGAGTCCGTTTGGCCTGTGAGATTTCTTGGAAAGCACGTTTCTTGTCAGCAAGCTTCATACTGCCAGATCCTACCTGCTTTTCAAGGTTTCTGGACGCAAACGTTAGTAATTCCGATTGAAAAGTGGTCGTATGGATGGCGTACATGATGTGAGTGTCAACCTCAGCAACAGTTCGGAATGGCGTCTTGCCCCGCGTAGTTTGCAAGTCCTTGGTCTTTAGGTATTTGTTCGCGTTGAACAGACACTCATGGAAGCGACATGCGTGGACGTACCTTCTTTTGTACGCCATCTTGCAGAGCCTTGAGTTGATCGAGGACGTTGCTTCTAAAAGTCTCGTAAGAAGACTGTTGCTCACGTGTGCCGTCAAGCTCCGCACAGAGCGCGTTCCGTCTGTCGTTGCCGGCAGGTTTACTAGCGAACGATATTTTCTCTCGGACAGCGCCCTATGTAAACAAGATCGGCCACAGCATCGATGACAACAAGGATATAACGCACAAGCTTGGCCTACAGGGCATCGATCTCAGACTTGAGTCTTTCCTGCTCTGCGTCATGAGCACTTTTGTCTGGCCTCCCTGAGCCATGTATCACGGCACGTTCTGCGTCTAATGGCTTTGAAATCGGAGACGACGGGACAGTGCTTGCTGGTGTTCCTTCGGATTTTTTTCCCAGATGCGGAACCATTGGTAGAAGTAGCTTTGGACGCGGGCATGGCGGAGAGTACGGGTCCGGAGAGTTGTTGGTGGAAAGAAGTGTATCATTCTGGTGACTAGGACAGGTGACCAAGTTGACGTGGTTGGGACGGAAATGGTTCGCACTCCGTCGGACCCGACACTATTGAAAGCGTGCCATTCGTACTTTGCCATGTCATCGACCGAGTGCAACTTTCCTTCCGTCGGGTCTCATACGGATCAGTCCCCCCAAAAAAAGGTAGACGGGCATTTCTGCACAGAAAAACATGCGCGGAACGCTCTTGTGGTTTATTTCGGAACACGATATTTGCAGCGGGGGACATAGTACAAAACAACGTGCGCAATCCCCTTGACTGGGTCCTGTTTTCTTCCAGCTTGACCAATGACATGACGACAAGGATTTCAGCTTGTTAGCTGCGAAGAAGTGACTAGGGGTAACGCATACATGTCAGGTGATTCATACGACCGCAGAAGGGTCAAGGGGGGTTGGTACCAAGCTTGTTTACCATGCCCAAATGGCAAGTATCCCATGCTAGTCGAATGAGCTGGTGTTTGGAACCCTCACCCTCCTCGTCACGCGCGTTAGAAGAGCGGACAAGATTAAAGGTGTGCGCGTTGTCATAGCGTTCATTGTCAAGCTGCAGACACCGAGAAGGCACGGCAACTGTTGTTCCCTTGGGTATGAACGTCCCGTCGGAGAACGTGAAGGCCGTGAAGGCCATCCACCTCAAGCTCACTAACCCCGTGACGGTGTTAGCAAAACTACTCATCTGGGTATGAGATCACTCACTAGCACCAATTCTAACCAAATGTTGGCTTTCCTTCAAAAGCCCGTCGTTTATCTTGCACATATTCACCACAGTGGCCCCCGACCGCCCCTCCTTTTGACGACGGATTTCACCTCTTCACGATGGGGTTAAATGTATCGAGGGTTTTCTGCTAAGAAAAGTGCGTGAGGAAAGCTCTAGAGCACGATATATAGTTGGGGAATAATAACATACACTGGGGACCATCTATCTCATGTGCCAATGAGCCAGGGAACGAAGAGAACACAGTAGAGCGAGACCCGCGCCAATTGTTGACGCACGGGTCGTCAAGAACTTCACCGTACACTCGGGCCCGTCAGGTGTTACGCTCAACAGTAACTCATTCAAGTAAAGCAATGGTCGGTACCGTATAAACCCAAGAAAAAGGACATAACAAATCAGTCGGCAATCCAGACATTTCCATACTCATGGAGCTTCAGTCGCTCCTCGAATACAAGAGCCAGGTGCCTCATGGCACGTTTCGTGGTTCCCGGAATATTGATTATGAACTGTAAAACAAGGCTGATGAAGTTTTATGCGGATTGTATTCCGTGAAGGGACGAACGTCGATGGGTTCAGTTAAGCCCTGGCCCCCTCTTGCTGATGCTCGTGGCAAAAGTTCCCGAGCCGTTGCTGTTTGCAACCCTGACGACGGTCCCAGAGAGGGCATAGAGTAGGGCACGCGTCGGGAACATCGTCTTCGACATGGGGCGTGTGTACGTATGGCACGAGTTCTTTCCACGAGTCTTCGTCGCGGAAAGAGGGCGGTGGTGACGTGGATTGGTTAGAGGAAGGGAGACTTTGATCAGTGTGATCGTGGCCTATGGAAGGTGGGGCAAGATTGTCAACGTCAAGTTGATCGTCCGTCTGCCAAGCGAAAGAAAGGGGAAGAGGGTGATGGACAGCGAAGAGGAACGCGGGAGAGGTGGTCCCTGCTACGAAACGCCTTCGAAGTTCGTGAGGATGCAGTGCATGGCGAGTTGGAAGAGTGGGAGTTATTGTGAGCGGGTCAATCTGGGGGGAAGCGAAAGTGGCGGCGACCCCAAATCGAGGACAAGCGTCTAAATCCATACCGATATTGGCAACATTGGGGCTTTGTTTGGAGAAGCTGATGGGCGACCTTGCACGCAAACTTCCATCCCATCACGATGTCTTGTACGCAACAACTTTGTCTTGTAACGACCGTTCTCTATTCAACTCCTCACTGGCATGAGTCAGACATGTCGTCGCCACTTGCAAGGCATCTCACATCCGGTCCATTCAGCCGGCTGCTCGCGCGTCCGATGGGGTTCGTATATCGCCATCTTCCGTAAATGCTCGCTCACGATTCAAGTAATTGAGGTTAGTGTTTTCCATGCCGTTTGTGCCTAGAAAGCAGCCAGCGATTTCTTTTTGTTTCTTACCTCCTCTCATCCTCGCAGACTGTGCCTGGTGAGAAGAGACCTACCACACCGTGTGGTGTCGACCATGATCCCAACAGCAAACTAACCCCCCGGCACGAACACTACACGTTCACACGATCCATTCGAATTGAGACTCAATTGTTTATTCTCAGGCATCAATGAAGACCTCGTCCCGGTCCTGATCTGGAGTTGGAGAGCGTGTCGAAAGACGGTCTCTGTTGATGAAGGCAGGCGTTATATTCCTTGCTCTGTTGGTATGGTGGCAGAAGGATCAGAGACGCGAATGCAATGCACAATAGGCAGACCCATTCCTTGGTACTGGTAAACAGGAAGGGACTAATGCTATGAGGGACACGAGAATCCTGCCCAAGGATCTGATGGGATGACGAGGCAGGTGCCTAGCGGATGAACATGCAGGAAGTGGGCAAGTGCAGAGATCGAGCGGAGCGTCGTGAGTCGGTGGAGCATGCATTGCTAGGTGGGTCTTGTCGATGGTCTATCATCCTGACTTGGGCTCTTTGGACCGAACCCACGAAGCAATCGCTTCAGATCTCGAGTCGGACTACCTTACATTATCCTAGTTCCAGCACGACCCCCGGGCCAAACTTCGAGGTGCGCAAGTATTCATGGCTTTCATTTTCGAACAATGCCTGGCCCGCTCACACTGCGACAGGCTTCATGATGGTCATAATTTAGATCACCGCTGATAGAAGCAACAGCGGTTCTCAGGGCATCATGTTCACAGCTCCTCCACTACATGCGGGTGAAAGTGATGGGACGTTCTAGGTCGTTGCCAAGGATGCTCCACTGATATCAATCACCTTGATTACCGGGCTATTGCCCAGCAACTTTGTTTTCCGTGCGTGCGCTCATTGCCTTCCGCCACATTACGCCTCCCCGCATTCGAAGATACAAAGGGGAATCTGAACTGTGATCTGTGCCACTCCCAACCCCGCTCATCCCGACTCTCAATATTCGTCCATTGAATAGTCCAATATTGCTGCTTATCTTTTCTGGTGTACCCAGCATGTCTTCTGACCTACAATCTACTTTGGAGGTTCGCCAGATAAATGACTATATAGCCTGTATGTGTTCATGCCTTTTGAATGATCAATCTTATAGATGAGGTTGACCATAGGTGCTATTGCCACTGCTGTCCTGTATGATCATGGTGAATGTTTTGTGCATGGCCACCTCAAATTAAACTGACCATTGCAACTTACCACTAGTCCTCACCCTTTCAAGAGAGGTATGTCATTTTCCTCATCTTGCACTATTGGTTGGTTAACAACACTTAAAGATATACAATATTTGGGTAAGGAATCAACAATTCTCAAGCAAGGTCCAAGTTCCTTACAGTACTACAGCAAAGACCCTGGACCTGGATCTCCACATTGTTTATTCTAGTAAGTACTATATGTAGGTACACATTACATGTGTTCTGAGTTGACACTTTTGTAGGTCCGCTATATTGGACTTCTTGGCTTCAGGTAGGTTTACTAGTACATACCTTGCTGTAATGCATAATTATAAAGCTAACAATGATTTGATAAATCCATGCTCAAGTATTGGCCATTGTATGTTTAGAGTTAAATTTGGAGATTAATCAAGCTAATCAGATCCATTGATAG